>VZSZ01004246.1:124786-286757 GCA_013398815.1 Ibidorhyncha struthersii
AGAGTTTTCTTCTCTTGGTGCAGAGGACAGCAGAACACTCCTGTCCCTTTCTGGCCTGGCTTTGTTGTCCCTTTCCTGCCTCCCCTCTGATGGGGTAAAGGCCTTGCCATGCTCACACAGCAGCAAGGGATGGAAAAGGAGCTGGAGAATGATGGCTGCTTCTGGAGAGGGAAATTCCCTTACTCCTTGTGTGAAATTACTGAGTGATGGTGAAGAGAGGAGGAGGCTAAATAATCTGTGTTCATAGGCGAGCACTGCAGGCCCAGGAGACATACGGGTAGACAGTCACTTGTGCAGGGAACACTTACATGGAGAAGAGCTACAGAGAAGGAGTCTAAAACCCCAGATCTTGTCCCCAGAGCTTCTCAGATTTGACAGTATGGTGTTATTTAGTGACACTTTTCATTTTTGGAAGAAAACAAATGTTTCATACTCTGCATATGTTTTAGCAAGGGATTAGATGTCAGTATATTTGAGTCTTCCTAAATGTGCTATTAACTTACACAATTTCAGAAGTCTTAACAAACTTAGTCTCTTTATTCCTCTGTTGCGCTGTCTGGAAAGTGAATATAACAACTCTTCCCTTAGACAATCTATCACAGTCCCTCTTTGGGCAAATCCGCTTCTGGAGGCAGTGGGATACTCTGCTTAATTAAGGACTGTCAGCTTCTGACCATAAGATGCTAGTATAAGCAATCCATGTGTATTAAAAAACATTGTGGAAGAGCCAAACAAAAGTATTTAGCTTTGTAATCCTAAATAGTGTGTTTTCCCAGATGGAATTTTCCGAATTGAGCTTGTGATTGCCATTTATACAATCCAGGTCGCTTCTTCCCAGCTGGAATAACTGAATGTAGGTCAGGGAAAATATGAAATCGTTTGAAAGATAGACAAAGGTAAATGAAGCATCTTTCACCCAAATATAGCAGTAACCACAGTCAGCTGTACTTTGTGTTTTATATAAGCTGTATTTTGCATGTTGGATCTGTCAGAGTGATATCTACATAGCAGAATGTTAGACTAGAGACAAATTGTAGAAAAAAAGCCCAGAGAGGGTCTCGCAGACACAGGTTAAAACACTCTGGTTAACACTTTGTTGTTTCAAAAGGAACATGCATGCCAGTTTGCTAGATTCGGGGATGACTAACCATTATTCATAGTCCTCTGATGGAGAGATGGTCACTGAAGAATAGGCGAAGAGAGGTATCTCAGATCCAGACCTGGATTTAGATTCCAGCCTGCTCCCAGCCTTGCTGTAGCTCTGTGCTGGAAGCATGGCTTGGACCTCATTGAATTGTGAGAAACTCCATCCTTTCAGCAATAATTAGTGGTGTGATATTCACCAAACAAACAAAGAAGTATGTTCTCATGCAAATGCTGCCAGTAACAGAAACTAGTAGAAGAGAAATCTGAGACCTATCACATGTGTGATCACAATTCCTCCCTGGTCAACTGTTTTTCAGTTTGCTTGAAGTGTTTACCATTGTTAAGTGCAAAATTTTACAGGAGTGGAATGTGAGCTTGATGTAGCAGGAGTAATTTGAAAGGCTGGGAAAAGAAGTAATAAAAGTCTTTTTGATGTTCTGTAGGAGGTATCGCATGGGAGCATAACTTTTGATTAAACAACAATGGTTTTTATTTGTTTTCTTGTTTACTGAAGGTTCAATAATATTCAAAGCTCTATCCAGCAGCAGGACTGTTTGGATTCTGTCATGTAACCGTGACTACTATGATGCTCTACCTCTTTCTCTCTTGCTCTACCACACATAATCTGCACTTGAATGTGTTTTAGGTCACCCAACTAAATGGTTATGAAAGCTATAAAGGAGGTGAACAGGCTTTTTATTCTTTACTTGAAATGCTTGCCATTCCCATTTGAAGTTGGATGAAACAGTATTGCATACAGATCAGTGAGAATCTAGCTATGTCTGAGGAACAGAATGGAAATGTCCTTGCTAAAAATTTCAGCTACAGACATGCTCGTTTTTGCTAACATTTGGTCCCTCTAAACAAAAATTTACTGTATTTATACTTTCTTTATAAAAACACTGATCCACAAGAAACAGAATTGTCACTGTTTCAGATATGTCTCCTGGACTAGGTAAAAGTAAGACTATTCCCATAAATAAACATGACACACTGATTTCTTACGATTCATGGGTCAACTAACTCAGTCATGGGGATGCAGATAACTATCTCGTATTCACAGAAAAGTCGGAAAATTTCTGCAGCTTCTAAATCTGCTGCAGATGTGACAACACCAAGTAAGCAGTTACCAATGATTTAATTAGAAAGTTCCAAAGTCACTCCAGCTTTATCTAAGGATCAGATGAATGGGCAACGAACTCATATCCCGTATAAAAATATGACAAGGACAACAATGTCAAAATCACAAGAACCTTCACCAGACCCGTTTAATCTAGTTTCTAGCACTGCATAACACAGAGAAAGCCATAGGTAACCTGCACCATGTGAGAGAGGAGTCCTTTAAAAGCACATTTGTCCTCTTCTTGAATTCTAATAATTATAACTGGCTGATACAACATTTTAAACATTGTCTAACTCTGGATATTTTTCTTGATTGCAAAACTGACAACATGACCTGGCCATGGCCTATGAGCTAGATATGTTCATTAAATGTATTTCATTTCCTGCCTGAAATCTCAATCTTTCAGTAGCAGAAGAGAATAAATATGAGTAAAATAGTCATTCCTTCAATATAAATTATGAATTGCAAATCTGTGAAAGAAATGGAGGGACTGCTTGAACACTGTTCACCCAGACCGTTTATCAAACAGTTGTAGATTATATTACAGAGAAACTGGGAAAAAAACTGTAAATAATATATTAAACAAAAAGTAGCTAAATATGATTTTTATGGAACAACTCCAGCATCTCTTAATAAAATGTTAATGTAGCTACAGTTCTATTGATCAGATGCAAGATCTGGAGAGGTCAAACCACAAGGCTCATCTCTTTGATATATGCCTTTTATCATAGCTGACTCTTTTAGACTCATGTCTTTTCTGACAATAAAAAGAAAAATCTGTTTAGTAAAGTTGGTAACTGTGTGAAAGCTTCCATTACCAACCAAATATAACACCACAATATAACATGCCTAAGCATTAAAATACCAGAAACATTGTATCAAACTGATTTGCAGCTTAATGGCCACTTGCAATACGGTGGATTATTTAAAGGCATGTTATCCACATTACTAAAATATAAAGTGATATGCAAAGCACTTCAAATATATTTTAAAGACTCAAATTTTTGGAAAAAGAATGACTATATTGTTGTTAATCTACTTGGAAGTCTGAATGGAAGAAATGTCCTCTTGCAGTATGATGTTATGCTACAAGTTAAGTGATGTGAATACTCCTTGGAAAATAGGAAGTTCAAGCATGATCTCAGACCAGTTATGATTCTGTCCTGAGAGTGCTACACACCTATCTGATTAAGTAGGATTCTCCATATCATGTTGGAATAAAAGTCTAATTATCTACTGTAATGTAAACGAAGCATGAAATTTTGGAGAAGATTGATAATTGCACCGCACAGGCTGTATTTTGGAAGTAACAGTTTTCCATTTATTTCAGTCATCCATCATATGTTCAGTAAATTCATCTGCCAGGGGAGGAGAGATACTGCAGGTGCAGTGCATAACCATCTGTATGGGCTGATCAAATATTAAGGGCTGGGGTTTTATAGGGTTTATCTTCTTGTCGATATATGTCCTTTCCTGACTGAAACTTTCTCATTACGGGTACAGGATATCACTATCTCCATCACTATTAGTAGTAAATGAAATACATTCACACATCCTTTGGGATGATTTTGGTAAAATTTTTCGTGGGGTGAATTTACCATCCATTTTCTTCACAATGCTGATATTGCCATGAACATGCACTTTAGATGGATGTTAAAGAAGAGGTTTTCTTTCCATCAGCACCTGTGTTTAACCTTGTCCTGGGACACCCAGACCCAATGGCCTTTCAGGTGGGTCCTCTGTTGCCTTCCCTACTTTCCCATAGGTGAGTCTCCATAGCATTCAACAAGTATCTGAGGAATAATTTATTTTTTTTTCCCCACTAATCCTTAATTGTATGTTTGCACCATAAATGAGCTGAGTCAGAGCACTGGGCTCTTCTCTGCCACATCTGTTATGATGTGCTGCTACACACCGATGTGCCCCGAGAAGATTGGTGACAAACCTTTGCAGGTGTTTACACTGTCATTGTGGGGTCTGTGGTTAATTTTGTCACTGCTCTGCAACACAGTCACTTAATGTTTTCGACACACATTGCTGCTGTTGCTTCAACCAACAATTTGCTGACTGAGCTCAAAAGTCAATCTGTTGGTGGAGGAAAAGGAGGTGCCAAAAAACATTGTCAGCCTCATCAAGCTAGGGGTAGGGCCAAGAGGCAACTGCGAGGGGATGTGTTATGTTGCATTCCCTTGTTTTTTCTCAGTGATTGCTGGGAGCTCCCCACTTGGTGTTGCCAGCCCTTTTAGCAATTAGTAACATGTTTGATCCTATTATACCCTGCATAGCTGTAGGCAGGCTAATTTTCAGCTGCCTGCTAACAATATCCCAGGTCCCACAGACTGGAGCAGGTTTCTCTGACTTCAGGCTGCACGCTACAGCTTGGCAATAGCCGAACTATCCCACTGCAATCTGCTCAGGCTCACTAGCTCCAGCAGGCGTCTTGCTGTCAATCTGAAGCAAAATATAGCCTTTGAACTGCCATTTGGAGTATCCCAATACACATTTTATTTCTTCCAAATGCAATGTCATTCAGCTAGGAGCAAAACACAGTGCTTATGGTAATGGGAGGAGGGGTTGCGTCCCAGAAAGCTGCGAATCAAGAGGATTTAGACACTGGTAGGAAAACGGTTGACTCTGAAGTGACACTTAGAAGTCGAAAATAATTCTTAAGGAGTATCAAGAAAAACAGAGAAGCATTACCATTTCCGAAAATATCATTAGAGATACCATTATCAGAACGCTGTGTTGGAGACTTTGTTTTCATTCTTTAAAATGCTGCTGAAATATTGATGGGAGAAAAGGAAAAGAAATACAAGAGGTTTGAATGTTGTAAAACACCTTGCTCTGACAAGGTGTTATTTAACCAAGAAAAGTTAAGAAATTATAAAAAATATCTATGCTGGGAAGAGATTTTTAACTGCTGACAGTAAGGAGAGACAATGCGAACAAAAGGTCACATGTTAAAGTTCTTTATATTCAGAATAGATAGAAATCTAAATAATGAGAAAAAGAACCAAAAACTGTGGAGAAAACTTGAATTTTTGAAATTAAGAACCAGCATTCACATCTAAGAAAGATGCTTAGTTCAAGGCAAACAGTTTAAAACTCAGTTAATAACAATTATGCAGCCAGTGCTAATTAAATATTCATAATTACTGTATAAGAAGATGTGTGGTTCAACAGCAGGGAAGCTCCAAAGAGCTGCCGAAAATCCAAGAAGACAAACACTAGACACTTCTCTCACAATGCCCATTCTGTTCCACTGATCTTCATGATGTTGTGCCTTTAGTTTGCCTTCAGCTAAAATAGCCAGAGTATCTGACTAGCGTCACGCTCTTCTCTTCTAAGAGCATGAATGGCCATCAATTTCTTTCTGACAGCAACAGGGATTCATCATTTTACTAAGGTTTTTTTGTGTGTGGAAATGAAATGCTAGTTAGACTATGCACTGCAGTGCCCCATAGTTGATGGAGGGAGGGATAGTCTGTCAGGATATGTAAACAGTGACACGCAGTGTAAAAGTCTAAAGACAAAACCAAATTTAAAGTGCATTTTAAATGACCTATTAAATGAGAAAAAATCTGAAGATTAGGAGCATGATATGCATTTCTGAAAACCTTCTCAATGTTCTATTAACCCTCAATTAAAGAAACAGTCAAAAAGCAAAAATACAGATCAAAGGAATTCACTTGGTTGTGTTATCAACACAATCATTGATTCACAGTATGGATTAAGGCTTGAAGAGTGTTAGAAGGAGGGGGTGTTTAATAGATGATGGGGTCACCAACACAAGCATGTGTTCCCATTTTGCCTATGTACTAGGGCATCAGATTCAGGAAGCCTGTCACATACACATTTATTCTAGGAAGTGTTCAAAGGCATGTGCTGGGGTTTTTTTTCACATTAGAGCTATGCTAAGCCAAGCTCAGTTTTTATACAAAGCCCAAGCTAACTGACTTTTTAAAGGAAACAGCAGGTTACCTAATACCTCTGAAAAATATGCAATTCACTACTTCAGTATCTGTAATATAGGTATCATGCAACAATTTGGACTGTCATGATTCTGTCAATCTTTGAAATATTACATATATATATTTGAACTATTGCATATATAAAACAAGAAGAAAACAAGCTAAACAATTCTAAGAGTTCTTTTTAGATGCTTTGCTACAAGGGTTCTTAACAAAAAACCCATCAATTTTGCTTTCCCTTGTGCTCAGCAAAGCCCCAAAATATTCCTTAGAACACTGTCAAATAAATTTCCTTACAAAGGAAGCCTTTATTAAGCAGTATGTTGGCTAGTAAGACAATCATGTGAAATCAATCAAAGGGCAGAGAAATAGTTGCTTCATTGTTAGAAAGCTTCTAAAACATATGTTTGCCAAAAAATGCCCAAAAGAATTGTGGTGTGACAGTTAGTGGGATGGGATGTGCAAGGGGCAGAGCTAGAGCTTCTACCAGTGAGAAATATTGGAGATGTGGAATGAATGTCTAGTAAGACCTGAGAGCAGAGCTTCAGATCTCAGATCTCTTTCTTTGTAGAGAAAGAGAAATCATGAAAAACATTTTTCTAGCAAAATTACCTGAACAACCTTTCCAAACTTTACAGTAAAATTTCACTTTAAATTGAAAAGTAAATTCTAAACTTTGTCTAATTATAGACTGATTTGTAGAGAAAGTGTGAGGAAGCTAGTGCTGACAAATTATTCAGTAAATTATAGATACTGAAAAGATACAGCAAAAATACCCGTTGGCAAATTGCTCAGTAAAGAATTGGTACAGATGAGCATGGTCTCCCCAGCATCCAGTTGTGCATTTTGGGGCTTCAGAGCCTGTCCAGCAGGCAGTGTTTGTGGGTTGCATGAGTGTCCTTGGAGCACTGTCTTATGGCTCAATGCCTCCTGCTCTGAGCAATTCTGCTTTGCAAGGACAACTATAATTTAGTGCCAAATGATACTTAGTTTTGCAGATCAGAGTAGGATAGCTAAAATAAATAGTGCCTTGTGTTGTAAGTAATCATGCTGAAGTCAATGTTGTTGTCTATGGAATAAGTTACTACTCAGAATAAATAAGAATTTCAGTTTTGTCATAATAAAACAAGCAACTTTTGATGAATAGTAACAGGAATTCAAAATGCTTGACCTGAAGTCTAGACAAACTAAGCATTTATGTTCAACCTGGAAATTATCAAAGCAGATCTGGCTTTGATAATTTGAATACTATTGATACTGACATGTTGAAACAACAACTTAAAGTTCTTATTTCTGGGAAATTCTGTGCTATGGAATCATAAATAAGACCCTGTATTTTTACAAAGAATATTATCCAGAGAATGGGGATGACATCTCACAATGCATGGATGCAAACCAGTCCAATTAATAAGCAGGTGACCAAAGTCAAAGGTCCCTGAAATGGGGACCAGTGCTGCTAAATCCGAGACATTTATCAAACTGTCTCACAGAAGTACTGTTAATCTAAATGTGTCTGGTTTAAAGCACTGGTAATTTATTTGGCTGTTTCATCACTGGTGAAGTTTGTGCCATTAGTATTTAATCATTTTAGATTCATAATCATCCTCCCTTCCTGCAATATACCTCTCAAGGACAATAAAGTCCTGCACTTTTGTCTTTGTTTCACCTTTTCCTCTTCAGTCTTGACTGGTGAAGAAGCATTTTAAAGACACTGCGTGCTGTGCTCTGCAACAGAAGATGCTTTCACTCCAAAAAGCAGAACTTTTTTTGGTTGCATGTCATTATATTTTTATTCTCAAATTTTTTTATTTTGCTTCTGTAGGTCTCTTGGAGTTGGTTCTGGGAGCAATGCCTACTCAATATCACACCAGATAATACACATTTGAGTATTAAATATTTCAGATTCTCTGGGCAGTACCTTTATGTTGTTTCTTTGAAATGTCAGTGCAGATTAAATCAGTCAGCTTGTGTTCTTTTGGAAGAGAGGTGTCTGCATGGGACTTACTAATGACCTCAGGAAAGAATATTAGTGTGCCAGAAGAAAAAGAGGAAAGATAAGCAGGTTCCCAGAAAACACCTGGGAAGAAGTACTGAGCCATTCTGAAATGCTGGGTCTATTGGTACCGAATGCTTGACTGACAAAAAGGAAAGCACAAGCGATCTTGTGATAGAGTAAGCCACATGCACGGGTTTAGGAGGACAGACCCTTTTTTTACAAGACCCTCCAGCTATGTTAACATATGTACATATGTTCATTTTGAGAATGTTCATAGTACATTTTCACCTTGTAGCAAAACCCTATTTTTTAGGGAAAAATAAAATCCGGAGGGAAACGTAAGGGAATAGAAGTGCATTTGGGAATATGTTGTCATGATGCCGGGATACCAACAGAAGAAGGACTGTGCAGAGAGAAGCATTTTCCATGAGCAGACCACAGTTCATGCCACAAATGATAGAAGACGTATCTCACCAGTGTCAAAACCCTTGAACGTGTCTCAAAAAGTTAGAATGAACTTTAATTATGGGAACTTTACTTTTTACTCAATAGACTCTAAATTGCTTCTTGTTTCATTTACGGGTCTCTGTAACAGAGAAGACTTAAGCTGTGTGTCCCTGGACCTCTGCTGAAAATCAAGATTTAAGTCAGAATCGTCAGTGTTATTAAGAGACATTGTATTAACTTTACACCACCATGAGGCGCACTGTTAAGAATTGGCTGGTAAGACTCCTAACACAGGATAATCTTACATAGCATACTTTTAAAGAAACTTGAATTTTTTTCCTAAATACTAGGAGAAGGGTGAATCATTTGAGCAGAGCCTATCTGAAGTTGAGAGTGGGAACGGAAGAAATGTAAACCACCAAGAATCACCACTGTCTACTGTTATCAAAAAGGATTAGGAAGCATGCCAGTGTTACCAGGTGTCAGATAAGATCCTATCTGATGCTTTAAGACTCCTGTAAGTGTTCATCACCTGTACAAACATTTAACTCCTGATTCAAGGACAAATTTCAGGCTTCAAAAGTTTCAGAATATCGATGTAAAAAATTAACTTGCTCATCTTTTAGCTATTCTTTTCAGCAGAACAGGTAGCACACTTAAAAAAGAACAGGTCCAGAACCTTCTCTGCACTGTGGGTGCAATAAGATAATTTGGCAGTAAAAATAGCTTGAGAAACAGCTATTTCTTACCAGCTGGCAGGTCTTCTCTGAATAAGTTCCTAGAAGTCTGGAGGAGGCATAACAAACTTCCAACCTTCATACTGTGTTGTCCAGGTAAAAAAAGATTTACAGGGTACTCTCCCACTTGTTGCACCAGCTTGTAGTGATTAATACCAGCCAATACAATTTAGATAATTTAATTCTGAACAGTGATTAAAATGTGTAAGCTTTTCAAATGATATATTAGCTGCTTTTTCTACTAAGAAAAACACGTTTCACTTCATCGTACATTCTAGAGGATGTTTACACCCAGATTTATAAAGGTATTTAGAAACATCTATGCTAATGAAAAACTTGAAAATGCACAGCTGCCCAATTTCTATTGAAGAACATCATCCAAAGAGCTACAAAAGAGCTCAGACAACATCACAGCTAATGCTCTTTCACTATGATAGATATGTTATTGCTTGTTCTTCACTTTCTGTTGAGTGAATTTTCCTTATTTGGAAAAGAAAAATACTGGCGCTTCTGTATGGATTCGCTGCTTTTAAAGACATGTCTTCTACGTGTTGCTCAATACACAGGTAGCTTACACACATTGCATGCTTCCATCTGAGGTAGTTGGTCAGTCCTTTTCCAAGATCTGGCCCAAAGACACAGATCATCTGACCCATCTTGATATGACTAAGCATGAAGCATAACCATTTTAGTTTCTGTATGCAGTCAACAACAACAAAAGTTTCTCTAGAGACCAATTTAATCTCAGAAGCTGTAATTGATCCTCTAGAAAAGCCAGTCTCTACATAGAGAGTTTGGAGTGACTACACTTCATATAGGTACCTAAGGATCCTGAATTTACTTTCTCTATGCATCTCTAGGGAGCTAGGCGCCTGTTTTAACTGCTTTATTGTGGGAATACATAGAAGAATATGCTCAACTCATTTCCTGCACTGTGCCTCTGGTGCAAGCAAGCATCTGAATCTTAGTCTCTTGTCAGCTTGAAATACCAAGTTTTGGGACAGAAAATTTGAAATGTGTGACCTATAATGCAGCACAGCTGACAAAACTTGTGCTGAAAATACAGATAAGACAATAGTACTACAAAGCAAAGATACAGTTTCCCTTGAAAAGGCAGGTTTGGTGCCATAGATACAATTATAGATTAATTTTATCTCCTTTCTAATGTAAAAATGAATTAGTATATAAACAAATTCTTCCTACCTCAGAATTTTTATGTACCTGGATGCATATCTGCAGTGCATTTGAGAAGACAAATCAGTCTACTCTTAATCACGTCTTGTTCATCATGATCGTTTGAGTGGATAAAATCATTCTACAATGTTTCTGAAAATAAACAATGCGTAAAGTGATGCACAACAATCTCAGTGAAATTCACAAGGGATTGTTGGCCTATGTCAATATATCAAGAGATATATTTGTCACTTCATTTTCACCAGAGTTATAAAACAAAAGTAAATTTTAACTATTTGCACCATGGCAAGATGTGGTATCAAGCAATGTTATTCACATATTTTATATATATATTTTTGCTGGAGTAATCTAGCTGTCTGAATGTAGGAGAGATTTTTGGCTTCTTTTGAGATGTTCTTGACCCCCCACTGATAAAAATATATGTATTTCCATTTTCATTGACGTGTTTACATTGTGTTATATCAGAATCACCTTTGGCCCCAAATCCTTTGAAACAAGCATCTGCGTCTTATTGAAAAGGTTTCTGAAATGATTGTGTGTTTGAGATTACAGAGGAACCTCAAATCTTCTGTTAGTTAAAAGAATATCTTCTATCATTAATAATCTGTACTGCAAGAAGACGGTAAGGTCCAGTGGGTACAGAATACACATGTTCTTTCTGCAGTTAAACTATGCAGCCCTTGTCTGACTTTGAACAAAGTGCTTCAGATCTTTCTACATTATAGTGGTTTGTATACTGTTCTTACCACCATAAGTTTTGGAACAGCTGCCAGTAAGACACTAAAAAAGTAATTATACATCTGTTTCTCTTCCTTTGAGGGGTAAGAAGTATGTTAGTGGAGTGTTTTCTTTGCATTTTTTATATGCATATATCTATAAGTTTATACTAGAAGGGA
Organism: Ibidorhyncha struthersii; assembly: GCA_013398815.1. Classification (NCBI taxonomy): domain Eukaryota; kingdom Metazoa; phylum Chordata; class Aves; order Charadriiformes; family Charadriidae; genus Ibidorhyncha; species Ibidorhyncha struthersii. Next base: position 136,297 of record VZSZ01004246.1, read on the forward strand.
TAAAGTCAAAGTGCCTTGTGCTTATAGCAAAGTTGTGAAGTATTCCCCGAGAGTACATTTCCAAATCTCAAACTCTCACTAAGAAAGTTGTTTAGCTTGCCTATGAGCTCATCACCATTATTATAGAAAGTTTAGTTGTACTATCGAATGTCATTGTGAGTGATGGTGTCTTTCAGAGCCCGAGGTAATACTGGAATATTTGATGTTTCAAAGATGAGGATTAGGAGCTTGCGTTTGATTCAAAATTAAATGATAACCCTGTGTGAGAAAGGAACAGTTCTGACATGTTCATGGTTCTTTTAGATTTGTTCCAGTTACCCATTGTATGGGCACATCTATTGTGCCACACTGGAAACACAATTCATATCCCTTACTATTAAAAAAAAGGTTTGTTTCAAAATGTCATTGATTTCCTGTATATGGATCAGCTGTCTGACTGTCTTTGCCAGACACTGCTGACACACTGCTTGTGGACTGTATGCCTTCTAATGCAGATATCTCTTCTTTTACAGGAATTTACTAAACGATTTGTATGAGAGCAAACCCAGGATGCCTGCATGACTAAGTAGAATAGAATCTTCCTCCATCATTTAAAGGTATTTGCTTGTTACCTAGCTGTTGGAGACATTTGAGGAATTTTTTGCTAGAGACTTCTGTTGAAACTAAGTTTTCTAGAAATCTGTATCACTCCAGTATAGGTACAGACTTCTGGTCATACAGCTGTGTGTTGTGGTTTAGGCCGAATCAGCAACTGGAGACATGGGGGACCCAACAGATGCTCTCCTCTACTCCTTTTTAAAGAGAGAGACAGAGGAGGGAAAAGGAGACTTATGAGTTTAGAAGGAACTAAACTACTTCAATGAAATATTAATAATAAAATAAAATGAAATAATGAAATATATACAAAACTGTATCAAGCTCCCAGGATGACAATCACGACACTGGCAGGCACTGGGGCAGTCCCAGGCTGGACTCAGTGACAACGGGAACTTGATTCCAGATCTGCATTCAGGATCGGGATCAAAGGCAGATGAACAGACAGAGTCCTCCTCAGACGTCAGCCATTGAAGAAAAGAGAGCTGACGCTTTGATCCCTCAGCTTTTATACTGAGCATGATGCAGATGAGATGGAATACCCTGTTGGTCAGTTTCGGGTCACCTGTCCTGTCCGCTCCTCCCTGCAGGTGGGACCCCATTGTGCTTTTCCGCTTCCAACCCTCCAACGTGGCAAGTAACAAAGTTAGTTGGCCTCGGCTGTTATAGCGATAAGTATAAGCAGGAGCCTCTCTGCCTACCATGCCTTGGCATCGAGTATAAACATTGGTCTTATCACTCTGAGAGAGCGAACATTGTCTGCACAATATGCTGTTAGTTTCAGTAGTTAGAAGAGGCCCAGCTAAGAAGCAAAGTTACTGAACAAAGTTGGCCCTGTTTTACCTCAAACCAGGACAACTGCACAATAATTAACACAAATACATTCTCGTTTCAGGTGGGCTCCACCACTGCTGTTATTTTCCTTCCCTGAGTGTCAGATGTTGCTGAGGTAACAAACAAACTCTGCCACATGTTTGCAGATTAGAGAATTCTGTTCGTAGCCTTTATGTTGCTACTTCCCTTAACTTTCCCCATGTCTGACAACATTCGACTGTGATGTGAATTCAATCCTATTGCAACAGATTTATATTTCTAAATTTAACTACTGCATGGCCAACATGACATGGCTTGGGTCCAGTGAATCCGAAGGGATGGGGAGAGTCGTTTCAATCTGTGTGTGAAGATTTTTTGGTATAAAAAAAAAGCAACTGAATTTTATCACTGTTTCACTCTTGATGAAGACTGCTAGTGTCACAAAGCAGTGAAAGTGAGGCAGGCAAGACAAGTTTGGACCTCATGCTAGGTGTTAGGTGAGCATCAGCTCCGAAAGAAGTGTGAGGTGGAGAGCCCATTCAGCCATGTGGATGGTGTAGGCTCAGTCCTGCTCAGTGCTCTGAGGTGTAGTGACAGTCTGACCCACACGGCTGCAAGGTCCCATAAGGGACAGGTTACAGACAGAGAACAGCCCTATAGCAGGAGCTTGATCTGGCTGGCCCCAGCCGTTGGGAACAAGCTCCTGAGTACCCAGAGGACCAGTGATGAAAGCTGGTCTCAGCTTCTGGCTAACTGGTGCCCTGCGTGTAGCTCTGAATAGGCAGAATTGATTAACGGTCTTTCCGAAACCACGAACTTTTCTGCTTAGGAATTGCAGTGAAAACAGTCATTTCGAAATTCCAGTGACCTGTCTGTGCATGAGTGAAATCCGACTTGAACTGCAGTGAACTCACTCCTTCCACTTTTGTAAATCTCTCTTTAACAAACACTCTGACAGTCACTGCAATAGTCTTCTGTGTTGCTTCACACACCACCACTTTTCCCATTAACCAAAAAGACAGATGTGGGGGGTCACTGTCATGCTTTTCCTTTTATTGAAGATGGTTTCAAGGTTCTGCGCAGTGCCACAGTCAGATTTTTCACACTGCTGGCACTTTGTTTTTACTTGTAATGCTGCGTTTGCCAATAGCTGAGGCAGTAGAGTGAGGCTGTAATAGGCTGTGCTTTTTGGCAGCACAAACATATTTGAATTTCTAGAGATGCTTGCTTTTATCTTATGGTTGTAATTATTTGCTAAGTTCCTTTCATAGTGTTTGCAATGCCCTAGTATCTGATTAAAATGTTTTTGCTGAGCTTTTCTCTTATTGTCTTCACTTTTTCTCTATGTTTGCAATCACAATAATTCTTCCAGACCTTTCACTATTTCTTTCCTTTCAACTGATACCGTGCCTTCAGAAGTATCATCAGCTGTGATAATCATTGGTTTATGTTACTTTAAATTATGCTAGCATAGATCTCAGACATGAGATTGTTTCATAAACTTTTGAGCTCATCTATTTTTTTCAGGGTGAAAAGGTAGATTTCACTGCTGGTATGTACATATTTTGCTTCCTTTCCATACAAAAATTAAAGTAAATTGGGGAATCTTCTATTAGACTGGTTCCTGATATTAGGTCTAATTTAGCCTTACCTCCAGATTCTTCATGGTACACTACTCCACATGATGTCACTCCTCAAAAAAAAAAGAAAGACACCCCCACAAAAAAAAACACCCAAGCAATCCACAAGAACTCAGACTTTGTTCTGTACCACTTTATAGCTTTTCTGAGGCACAGCAAGCACTGACATATTTTTTCCTTTATGCATCATAGGGTGGCCTCATAGCTGCTAGCTTTTATAAGTGGGATGGTCAAAAGGAGAACAGAGATTATAAAAAATATTCAAGTAAAATTACTTCACTCTTTTCTCATTTTTTACTTCAGTTGCCCCATCTTCATTCCTCCTTCCATCTCTAAATCCACAGGATATGTAACTTGGAACTGACATCCTCTGCTTCTATCCTAGATCCTGCCCAGTTCCACAGCTTTCTCCTGTGCCATATAGAAACATTTATTCAAAGATTTCTAAAGCCTTTTTTCTAAAAGTATCTTAGAATCACAATTCAAGTCCTTCCTAACCGGTCACTAACCTCTAAATGCTCTGACCTTTTCTATAGACCCTTAACTCCCAAATGAAGGTAGCTGGTGAAGCATTGAAATCTGGAAGGTGCTCTAAGAACAACAGGTACTGGAGGAACAACAGAAAAAGCACACAGAAGCAAAAACATTTAAAAGAATTTCCATTGTCTATGGTCAGGACAATGCATGTGGGCTTATATTCACAAGCATATAAAAAAAGGGCAGCTATTCTGTCCCTTCTTGGGGCAGGCATCTGGCTTGGAGACCTGACCCCTTGCTAGCTCATGAGAAAGAAGGAGATGGCAAGCAGACTGAAGGATGCTGTAACAGCCATGCACAAATCTTCCCTGAGAGCTGAGCAGTTGTGCCCAAGTTCCCCAGCAGAGACACTGAGGTTTTATCTCTGCAGCAGCCCTCATCCTGAGAAACTGATCGATTATGCAGAAGTAAATGAAGAGTATAAAGTTAAAGGGCATGATGAGAGTTATGCGGTCCCCAAGCAGGAAGTCAGACTAAATGCCGCAGTAAAATCATCCTCCACATGCATGGGGGCTAGAGCAATTCCTGAAGGGAAGCAGACTCTTTGAGGGTCTGTTTGTTTGAAGGGGATAAGTCATTTTACACTGGATTGTTGCCTGTTCCTGCTGCTGCAACAGAGACACCTCTTTCACACTAATCTGGGCTGTTCTCAGATTAGGAAGGGTAGATTAAAGCCTCATTCATATCCATCTAAGTAAATAGGATTGTCATTTTTATCAGCTTCTGTTGGTCAGCCTCCCCTCCTCCCTCTTTTTTTTCTTTCTGTTGAGTGATTTAGTTTGCTGAAATAAATCAACATGCTTCACAAGTCTAATCCTCCACAGTTAGGATAGCCATTTCAGATAGATTTAACCCAGAAGGTTTAACCTAGCATCTGCTGCTTGCTCACCAGACGTTGCAAGCTCAGAAACCACCATGGATTTGCAGTGATTTTTGAAACCAACTGATGTTACAGGAAAAAAGCAGAAGTGAGGAGTTAGCCTACATGGAGTGCACTTTTCTACCTTGGGTAGCTCGTCTACCTGATTTCATGAACTGCTGATCAGCTACAGTTTTGGGTGGGGTTATGGGGATGGGCCATGGTCTCAAATGAGCCCCACCAGAAGGCACACACTGGAGCTTCAGCAGGAAATCATCTTGTAAGCAGGGATTTAACAAAGCCCAGACATTAGAAGGACTAGCTGTGTAACTCAGCATTGCTCAGGAACAAGAAAACTGAGAAATCTTTGCAATGCCAACCTCAAAATAGGGATCACAGTAGAGGTGTGAGATGAGTCTCTCCGCAAGCACTACAGGAGGGCAAAACGAAAGCAATGAATGCCAGCAGATAACATGAACAGGCTTGCAACATCACTTGATGCATCTATGGAGATTTTTGAAGTCTGTCATATTCCAAATAAGTACATTATAGGCTGCAAGTCCTTACCTTCAAGTGTGTAGTAAGGCCACTGGAACTTGCTTCTGTATCATGTTACTTGGGCATTTAGGGCTGCTAGACTGACAAACACAAGTATCTTCAATATAGGCAAAACAAGAAAAAGACCTGTACGAAATATACAAAGCATTTGAAAAGTCAAATTTTGGTTTCTAGAAGCACTGAGGAACTAGCACTGGTAATCAGGTTTAAAAAATTAGTAAAAAACAAGGCTTGGCATTGGGACCTTTTCCAATCTTTTAAAAAAGGTTGTTCTGATAGTGTTCATGGGTACAGCACAGATTGTTCTTAATTTGCACTTTGTGTTTAGTGATCCTATCTACAAATGACAACAAAGACAAAAATTATGAAAGTCAGAAGCAGGGAGTAAAATTTACCTAACCATCATCAAGGCGCGGGGGGGGGGGGGGGGATAAATCATCAGTATAATTGTATAGCCTTTTGGTTTTGTTTGCTTTGCATAAGGTCTTGATTCTCTCATATCATTTTTGTCATCGAAAGCCTACAGCACCACAAGGTGGCAGTAAAAAATTACTTATAGCATCAATTTTGACATCTGGTTATGTAAACAGTAAATACACCTATTGTCCTAATGTGGAACTTATGCAAATATCAAACCTATCTCATCTGTTATAAAAATGACACATATGGTCAAGTTTTAACACTTGTGTGAAAAAAAGCACTAACATTAGTCAAACAATTAAATCATCTTAACTCAGGAATTATGAATTTTAATTGGCACTGTATGCAAAGTTGTTCACAGTAGAAAATCCTTTAAATGTTTAGAATAATCAACCATTTATCTTCCACCTGGCAATCAGAATCTTTGAAATGAGGTAGAAGAATTGAAACATTATTCCCATTTATTTTACCCTGTGGTAGAGAAAAATAAGAATAAAAATGAGAATGGATTGTGAAAAATCTGCTTGCTTCTACCAAATACACTAGAACTACGTGCCAAGCAGAGTCCTCTGCTGGGCCAGTTAATGGTAAAATTTGCCTCTTCAGGAATAAGAGTGAATACCTCAAATCTTGCTTCTGTCAGAGGTAGTTTAGATTCATTCAATGCATTTGATATAAGAATCAGCTCCTAAATTGTTATTGGATATAAATGATTGCCCAAGCAGAAGGACATGGCAAGGGTCATGCTGCAGAGATTTTTTTTGCTGAGATCAGCCAGAATTTCCTCTTGTACCTTCTTTGTTGAGTGCACAAGTGTCAACTCATCCATCATTTCATTTTTCCTATGCCTGGTCACCCCTAGTAGCCAAAAGTAGTGTGGGCAGGGAGCTGACTTATCCAAATCCCAGTCTTCAGTGTTAACTTCAAATATAGCTAACCCCCTTAAGGGCTGAGTCAGGGAAAGAACCACGCATCCAGCCAGAGATGTGCTTGGTAGCATGCACAAGTAGATACTCGTCATCCTCATATCAAAATAACATAACATCAGTTAACATAACATCGTGCATTGGTTATAACTTCTGTAACTTAGGCTGTGTTATTTCCTAAATATTGCCTCTGGTTTTGCTCAGTGGGTGTTTCCACATCGCACAACTACAGAATGGTGTGCTTCCTCTGAGGATATCGTAGCATAGTAAGAAGTTGCTCCACACTGCCATCTTTGTGTTTGTCAGATAAATTATTCTACATTTCAAAAATCTTTGCATGTACAACCGCACTAAAACTTATCTTCAGTTGAAATCACTGTGTACAGTAAATCATATTATTTATAGAGGGCTATAAAGACTGTATTTCCCAGAATGCTTTACAAGACAGAGAGGTCTAATCCCCACCCTGCTGGCATCGGCGTGGAGATTTGTGCTCCCTTCCTGGCATGTAGATCAGGCCTGAGAAGTGCAGACGGCTTTGAGTAGTACTGAAGAGCCTGCTTCTCATCCTGCTGGTCTGCGCCTGACAGGCTGCAAAATAAGAGTCAGGTACTTGGCTGCCCTCCCCACAGGGCTGCTGCTAATGAGCTGCAGCTCTTTGCAAGGACCCACACAGCTGGTTCATCAGTAGCTGCTAACAAACTTGGTTTCAGGCTCGCTAAGGCTGTCCATGGCACAGACCCTTCAGACCTCCTACAGGACACAGGGGCATCAGGCCCTTTGGGACGGGGCTGGCTTTGGTGGCTTGAAAGCTGTAGGCATAGTCGCTGAAGATGCCGCCAGCTCCAGACCACGAGGACAGATCACAAAGGCAATCAGTGCACAGCCTTTCCAAGGAGTGCCTCTGCTTCGATCTAGAGGAAAAAGAGAGTTATTTTCTGAAATTAAGGATGACAAAATGGCCCGTGGCAGAGCAAAGCAAAATAAATAAACCTGAACATAAGCTGTTCAAAAGGTGTGTAACTCTGCAGCGCGTTTGGCTACTGTCTTGTGCAGAAGATAAATGAAGATGGTATGGAGAAAAGGCCAGGTGGTTCAATGTTTTTATATTTTTAAGTTTACATTGAGGAGTGGGGAGGGCGGTAGTAAGAGAGAAAGTACAAATATGCTTCAAGGAAGTGCATTTGAAAATTTTTCAAAGAGAATCCCAAAAACTACAAGGCCTTAAGCAGATGTATTTTCCTCTGGGTTTGAATCATAGACAGCTAGAGATTAGAATTTGCATCTCCCGAAGCTGCTTTCCTCTGACGCTGGTGTGTCACACAATACAGACTTAAAAAAAAAAAAAAAAAAGAGGAAAGAAAGAAGGGACTAGGGTTTGTTTCCTAAAAATTTGACGCCTGGGCTTGGATTACTAACTGGGACATCCCATGAAGTTGATGCACAGCCGGGGTGATTTCTGAGAGGGCAGAGGAGCACAGGGACCTTTTGAGTACAGCCACTCTGTCCCCAGCTCAGTCCTCGCAGTGAGCTCTGGCGGGGACGGCACAGGAAAGCAGAGCTGTGGCAGATTGAAGGAGTGCAGGAAGGACTCTCGTTTCCACATGCTTATTTGTGACAGCATGGAGCCACGCTCCTCAAAAGTACGGTCTGCAGATGAGCTGCATCGCATACAGTGTTCTGGAAAATCTACTACTACACTTTCCCATGCTATCATTGTAGCAGATTTTGTCAAACACTTCCAATGCAACCCCATGAATCCCAGATTACCACTGACACCTTTGATTCATACAGACACCAGCTGCAACAAATAAACAGGGTCTGGATTCTATTATAAAAATGACAACTTCTCTTTTCAGTGGGGTGTGTTGAAATAAATAGCTTTTTATCTTAATAGTCAGGAGCTCTTCCATATAATATTTATGAAAGGATGTGTTTTAGGCTACTCTGTACTCCCAGATGAGAGGTGCTTGAAAAAAATTAAAAAGTAATTATGTGCGTTGTCACCAGGCATTTGGGAATATAGTATGTGTTACAGCAGGCAGAAAACGTGACTTAACCCTACAATAACTGGCCCTTTTCCCCTGTATGAATAATACCTTTAAAATAAGAAGAAAATTCAAGAGGAAGGATAAATTTAAGGATAAAGGAAAGATGGGGGCAATTTATGTGTGTTTTATGAAAGGAAATAAATTTTTCAGTGCTAATATCTTCTCAAATGCATAACTTTAATGATGATGAAAGTTTTTATTAGTAGTAGGGTTTTTTAATATATTTCCAGGTGTTTCAAAATGCTTCTTGTCCTCTGGCAATGTTAATTAGATTCTTCCAGATGAAGATGTGTAACTTCCACCTGGCCCAGATTTGTCTCCCTGTAGAGCTGTGAAGAACCAGAGAAGGACAGAAGTAGATGTTTGTTATGGTTTAACCCTGGCAGGCAGCAAAGCCCCACACAGGCTGTTGCTTGCTCCCCTCCAGTTGGATGGGGAGGAGAATCACAAGAGTAAAACAGAAATCTCGTGGGTTGAGATAATGACAGTTTAATAGGTAAATCAAAAGCTGCACATGCAAGCACAGCAAAATAAGGAATTCATTCACTGCTTCCCATCGGCACGCAGATGTTCATCCATCTCCAGGACAGCAGGGCTCCATTACATGTAACGGTTACTTGGGAAGACAAATGCCATAACTCTGAACATCCCCCATTCCTCCTTCTTTCCCCCACCTTTTTCTGCTGAGCACAACATTATATGGTGTAGGATATCCCTTTGGTCAGTTAGGCTCAGCTGTCCCAGCTGTGTCCCCTCCCAGCTTCTTGCCCACCCCCAGCCTACTCGCTGGTGGGGCAGCACAAGAAATAGAAAAGGCCTTGAACCTGTGTAAGCACTGCTCAGTAACAGCTAAAACATGGGTGTGTTATCAACACTGGTTTTGTCACAAATCCGAAACATAGTACCATACAAGCTACTATGAAGAAAATCAACTGTATCACAGGCAAATACTGTGGTCAAGAGATATTAATGTTATTAATATAACATTAATAATATTAATATTTTTTCTATTAATATAATCTACTATTACAGCTTCAGACCGTCACAGACAAAACTGACTTGTACCACAATTCAGGAATAACTCCAGCTGTGACTGTAGTCTTTCAAATGAGTGTCCTTCAACAGTCTTCTTTTATGTTTGCTTATGTGCAGTCCTATAGCTGTTTAGGTCTCTCTGTTTGCAGGACCATTTGATTCCATCAGCTTCATGAAGAAATTGAGAATATCAAAACCCAGCATGGATACGGGCACTTTAGCCCATGACCAGCTGGTGAGTTCATGCTGCTGAGCTTGCCTGCAGAAGCTCAGGATCTTCCAATGGCTTTTCCCCATGTGCTGCATGCAGCAGCTTCTGAAAGGATAACATCACACGATGCCTGTTGCAGGAATGGGGCAGGGAGTGGGATGTAGGTTTTCTGTCCCGAGTTTTGACTGGTAGCAAACCATGTTTCAGAGCAGCAAAGTAACATTAAATGATGAAGGAACAATACTGAAGCGATTTCTGCTATGAATTGTTCATCTAGACACAGCCTAAAAAATCACCAGACTACCCTAGGATCAGAGTCTTCATTTCCATCAGAAGAGTGCAATTTACTGTGCAGTTCATTTTGAGATCAGGCTAATTATTGAACAAACTTCAAGGAGAAAGACCAATGACATTTATCCCAGCAAAATACAGCCTAAGCAATTGATTGAAGAATTGAAAACAAAGAAAAGAGAGAAAAGAAGGGGTAGGGGGGAAGGGGAGAGAGAAATAAAAAATAAAATTTAAAAAAGGAAAAAAGAGAGGAAGAAAAAATTTAATGAAGTGTCTGTCAGTTCTGATCTGATCTAATAGCTCTGTTCTCCAGCTTCCCTTCAGGATCTTTTTCCAAGACATCACTCAGATATTTGGTTGAAGAGAGCTTCCAGCAAGAATTTCTCTGTCACATTCTTACTGTGGAGAACTGAGTGTTTCTTTTGATTAAAATTCTTATTTATACTACTGCTCAATATATAACCGGTTGTACAGATGGGTAGCTGCCGGTACCCCAGTGCTCTCTGTTCCTGATAGTCAATTTGGAGAGGGCATGGCATCCCAGTATCAAGTGATTTCATTCCCCTCCTCCTATCTCAATCAGAAAAGTTATTCTGTTGGTTATATGTGTCAGTAGCAACACAAAGAAAACACTGTCAAGTTTGTTTTCATGATCAGGCAGCCTGGTTCTGACTGATGCATAGTCTCTAATGCAAATGCACAGAGGGTATTTCTTTCATTAGACTCCATACATCCATCATGCTGGCTAAACTAGCTTATTGTTTCCAGCTCAGACAATTCCTTTAGCTTGTTACAGAATTTCAGTAATCACATATTTTGCAACCCAAGTAATATCTAAACACCTCATTAATACCACAGTAAGCAGCTTGTGCACTGAGTTCACAGCCAACAGATGTGATTTATAACTAAATGGACTGGAGAGTGGGAGGACTTATATTTTATAGGGTTTTTTTTAGGGGGTACTTAAACCTTCATATACTCACCCCTTTAAAGGCAGTGAAGCAGGCAGCAGTACATTTCAAGTACTCCAAATATGCAACAAATACATGGTGAAAGGAATCTCCATTGTGTGGAATCACAATTGTTGTTCTTGAGTGCACTGGTTTAGGCATTACAAGAAAATTGGAAATACCATTGTCTATGTGTGCCCTTTTCCCTCCAGTGTCACTTCCATGTTCTGTTTTTTTTTATGAAAAATAAATTCACAAGTATAATCTGGTTGAGAGACATAGTGCGCTTTGAGTGGTTCCCAGTCTGTCTGACTACTGGGAATTTAGGATCTAACGATCCTTTGCAGATAAGTTTATACAGCATTAGAGGACCAGCTCCTTTGATTGATCTTTTGATTAGGGTCAGGATCTGTCCCTTAGCAAAGTTGTAAATCTGTAATGCTGAATAAATGAGGGCTCGTCTACTCTAACCTGAAGTAACATGTGATTAATTCTGAATGATAATTTATTTGTAGTTATACATTTTTATCAGTTAAGTTAGGGAGTTAGCTCTCCAGAAGACTGTAAATTAGGGATTTGAGGATGAGATCAGTATAGGGTATTAATTCACTGCAGCACTTCAGAATGAATCTATTTATACTTTGAAAGGCTCAGTTGTAACCCTCTAAAGTCAGCAGGCCAAGTTCATCTACAATATGATCTTACATTTGAAATGTCATTTCTGGAAATCAGTGGTGATGAGATTTGAGCCTAAACAAGTGAAAGGGCTGTAGATGGAGCATATGAAACTTGTGGAACTTGAGGTTTCTGAACCTCTTAAGCTGTATTAAGGCTTTCTAAAAACTTTTTGCATTTCAGCTTCTGTATTCATATCACTTAAATACACATTTCATAATGGTGTTTTTCTTTAAAGAAAACATTCTAGTGTAGCAATAAAAGTTACAATACTGTTTGGTGTTTGGTCTCCTGGAATGGAAAAAATTTGACCAGAACTGGGTGAACGCATGTTCAACTGCCTATGCAAAGTAGGGAAAACATTGAATTCAGACTATGCAGCTCAGAACTTTTTCCAGATGGATCTTAAAAATCTTCAAGAATGGAGATGACACAGGCTGCTCCACTGTAGGTTGCTCTCTAGCAAACCGGCTCCACTGTTTGACTTTTCTTGTGGGGAATTTTTTTTCCTTACATCTAGTTGGAGCCTCTCTTGTTTCAGTTTATGAATTCTGTCTCTTGTTGTTTCACCATGCACGTCAGTAAAAAGCCTTGTTCTATCTTCTCACTAACCTCCCATGAGGTACTGGACAGCTATTAGTAGGTCCCCCTGAAGCCATCACTTCTCCAGGCTAAGCAAGCCCTGGTCCCTCAGAGTCTCCTCACAGGGCAGGTGCTCCAACCCTAACCACCTTGGTGACCTTCCACGGAACTTGCTCCAGTTTGTCAATGGCTGTTGTCAGCATGGCTTCAAACAAGAATTAAAAAATTTATACACTTCTGGCAGATCTACATTTCAGGTAATTTTCATGATGAGAAAAGGATTAAAAGTGTGAAAAGGCTTTTCCAGATTAATGCAGGATATGGCTGGCTCACTTGATAGAGTAGCAGTTCAGATGGCTGCCAAGCCCAACCTCATTTCACTTTTCTACTTCAGATATACCAGGCCCTATACTGCTTGAGTATTACTTCTGTAGGTTACTAACTTGAACCATCAGAAACAATATTCTGACTGCTATATGTATGGATGGAGATGATCTAACTACAATTATTGACTCATACACAATGAATGACAAAGTAACTTTATATTGGATCAGAACATAGGTTCACCTCACCCAATGTCCTCTCTTCAACAATGTCCCTAAGATGCTTAGGAAAGAGTACAAGAACAGGGATGGAACATGAGAAATTTTTAAATCTTTGTACATACTTTCCCTGCTTCCAGCAGTTCATGCGTGAGGGTCTTAGTGGGATAGAGTTAAGCTCCAGATCCTTGTGTTTAATAAATCAGTAGATTCTTCTGAAAAAATTGTTTATTTATTAAATGGGCTCCACAATACTCCCTGGCAACAAGTTCCAGCATTTAGTCATGCCATGTGAAAAACAACTTCTTGTTGCTCTACATCTACTGCTTTTTCATTTGACTGGATGTTCCCTACTGTTGTCAGAAACAGTGAGCAGAGGCTCCCCGTTCACCATCTCCATGTCATTAATGATCTAATAGTCTTTTCATGTATCTTTCCCAATTCTTCCTATTCTCTCTTTTTTAAACCAAACTATCAAAGTACTTGAACTCCTCTCAGATGGAAGCCATCTTATAGGCTGAATCACCCTTTTCACCCTCTTCTGTGCAGTTCTTTGTTTCAGTTATAGCTCTCCTAGATTTTTTTTGAGATACTTTGTCTGGAGCTATATTCAGTTGTCACTGAAAGCCTGTAATTGAATTTCAGTGACAGTTCTTGTGGCAAGCTATCAAACTATAGTTTAGTAGGTATCCATCAAAAGTGGGGCACATGCAAATTGTCTTCTGATACTGTCCCAAAATCAACCATTGTGAAAAGATTGCCATCCAAACAGTAAGACAGAAGCACAGTTCCAGACATGCCTTAAGGGCAGTATCCAAAGTATGTGGCACATTAATATTTTACTGGTAAGGTCATAGTGTGCCATCAGAAGCAGCTCCTAGGTCACCCTCTAGCACTCTGCAACATCTTATAAATCGTTTGTTTGGACAGGAAGGAAGCAAACTGGAAACATACCATGCTCCTGAGACTGCTCTTCCAATGAGGTGTAGACTTAGTTACTATGTGGAAGATCTCTGTTGGGTATGTGTTTGTCATGATTATCCTTCATTAACCTGGAAGCAGATTGCTATGTACCAATACTTCAACAGAAAGTGAGTTGAGCTCTTTATTATTATCTGTTGTAAACAGCACGCAGTTAGCAGCCCACATTGTATTTCACAAATTTGGCAAATAATACACTTCCATTCAGCTCATCAAGCCAAGTGCTATCTAACTTTGAAAAAAATAAAACAACACAGTTTATCCATTGCCACAATGCAGTGAAACTAGAAATATTTTAATCCAAGTCAATAACAAATCACTTTTTAAGATAAAAATATGAACATTTTGCAAATGAAGTGTGCATGTTCTTGTAAAAAAATAAGGGACATGTTAAAATAGTTCCAGGAGAAAAATGTGCCAGTCTATTACTGGTAGAATATAAATTACCCCACACAAGAGAGAGAATGATAATTCACATGAAGTGATGATCATATTGTGCTAAAAAATTGTAATCTAAGTTTGGGTTCCTGCACATGCCATTTATGATCTCAGTGTTGTCATCTTGAGAAGAGAGATTTAGTGTGATACAAATCCACTGAACTGGATGGTCTGGCTGGTACTCACAAGTGGGAGACAGCTTTGGCCTGGAAGTCACTCTCAGAGATATTGGCACAAACAGAACATTGTGTTGTAGGGTCTCTTCCAGGATGTGACTTACTTCTATTCTCAGACGGGTTAATCTTAAACTCTTACCTGCGATGACCCACAATGTGAAGAGGTCTGCAGAAGACCAGGGCCAGGGTTGTCCTACATTTGATGATTAGCCCCCTAATAATGAATTAGCCCCCTAATAATGTCTTTCCTGACTGTCTCTTTCCAGCTTCGGGACTGAAGTTTTAAATTCTTCCAAGCATTTTGTTCCTTTCCTGTAAAAGGAAGTTCCAGGCAGTTCTGAGAAAGGTGACTTTTTTTTTCTCTTAGGGGCTAGCAGTTAAAGTGACATGCAGGTTATGACACCTGTGTTGAGAGGACTGACATGGACAATTTATTCACATTTGGGAACAGGATGAATTTCATAACAGCATAAAATCCCCAGAGTTAAAAATTAAAAAGCCAACAGCAAAGCATGGTAATTTAATGTTAATGTTAGACTAAACCAGGCCCAGGGATTTTGAAGTTATTAATTTTTATTTGCTATAATGGCAGCAGCAGAAACAGGAAGATGAAGTCGATAGTTTGTTTTCCTGCCAGAGCATGTATGAGAATGGCAGTAGATCCCAAAGACACTTGCAGATGTTTTAAAACTCTGTATGATAGTAACAGACACTCTGAAATCATCCATCTTTCAAACAGATAAATAATCAGAAGAGTTTAACACTGCCACCAACATTCCATTAAACACTCCTGAAACTATTTCTACACAGGTAAGAGCACCTCAAGCTGCATGGCTAACCAATAACTGGAAAAAGAATGGATCATATTATCATGAAAAACACTTGAATGCTTGAAGGCCAATGAGATAGAGAAGTACATTGAGAGGAAATGATTAGCAGGGACATGAAAAGCAATATGGATCAAAGGCAGTAGCCCAAATATTTACAGTACAATTTCCTCAGCTGTGGTCCAGACAGTTAATTCTACATGGTCATAAAATGAAGACTTGCTTCAGAGGGCAGAGAAGTAAAGAGTTCATTTAATAAGGAAATATGTTGTTGGGTGAGGATTAGCTTCTTGAGCAAAGACACTAATAACTCAGATCTCTGGAAAGATTCTGTTGGGAAGTTTTACTCTTTGAATTCTGAGCCTACACCATTTGCAAATGGTGACATGAATCCTCTCAGACAGGGTAGCAAGAGGCTGCTGGTCAAGGCCAAGGTTTCAGGACTGTTGACGTGGCAGGTCTGTGTGGATTGGTTCTGCTGGGCGAGGTGGACACAAGACTTCCCCCTTCCCTTGTGAGAGGTCACTGTGGTCTGTCTGGTACTCACAAGTGGGAGACAGCTTTGGCCTGAAAGTCACTCTCAGAGATATTGGCACAAAGTAGTAATATGGTTTGCTTTTTTGCTGAGCCACATGAGGAGGACCTGCCTTTAGACACACCCGATCAAACAGAGGTCTTTGTCTTTTGTACCTAACAATGAAGCCTGAGTAATACGTCTTAATGTCAAGAGATGACTCATGATTACAATGATTTCACAGCCTTATCTGATATCAGTAAGATTATTTTTTTCTGAGACTAATAGATAAAGCAACCAGAGATTTCAGGCTGTCTCTATTAAATTATATTTTTGTTGTCATTACTGCAAAAGAAAAAGCTAGAATTGCATAAATACGTTAATAAAAAATTCTAACTCAATTCTGCATCAGTTAGAGGGCCAGCTGTGAAGTATTTCCCAACAAAAATCCTCCAACAAATTGTACTTTTGGGGCCAAATAAAGAACAAGAAAAGGAATTAGGAGAGATGAGATTAGCTCATAGGATGATCCCCTTGAGGAAAAAAATGATTAAATTTACTATAAATGACAAAATATATTCTGCCTGAGAATTTATTTAAATATAACTCTTTTTCCACTGGGCATCAAAGAGTTATTGCCAAGGAGAGAGAAGAGGAAACCCAAAGAATTAAAATTCAAAATCAACAATATTTATCTCTACTATTGTAAATGAAGCTGCCAAATGAAACAATTTTTTTTTTTAAAAAAGTCTTTTATGGTGTTTCATAGGAAACTGATATTCGTATAGTGAATTCTGCCTTAATGCTGGGGTAGTTGATAGCAAATAGCTTAATGAGAGACAGCAAAATCAGTAATATGCTTAATTCAGAAAAGACAAATTCCTGTTGATGACGGCTTCTCAGATGCATTTTATTTACATTTTAGAAAACATCTGTCCCCTGTACTGATATTACAAGTTGTTAGCTACTGATTAACCTTCTGCTAGTGAAAAGCACATTCAGGATCCTGCTTAGGAGAATATTTCTGTTATGGCTTTCCTTTCATGATTTTCTCGTCTGTTTCACTAATAAATAGATTGTCATTGATAATGAACTCCTGCTTTATCAAATTGCACAACAGCCTACACTGTTACATGCCTGCTCTGGATGTAGCTGATTTTTTTATCTTTTTTGACTCACAGGACTCATTTCTTCCTGATTTTTTTCCTCTGATGTGGAAATGTGACAATGTTTCACTTAAAATTTAATTTGAAGGTAGACAAAATCTGAAATGATGTCCCTAGATTTGTTACACAACTAAGGCCAAAGGCAACCTAGATTTTACTTCTAGATAATGCAACGTTATCTTGCTTGTTGCAAAGTAGTACCTAGACAAACAGTTTGGGATAGCAGAGGTAGGCTTCAGTTGTCCTAGCATAAGGCATCTTGTGCTGAGTTGTCCTCAAGTACCCCACGTGGTATTCAGCTGCCAGTACAGGACTGTGAAGGTCTCCCAAAGGTCCTCCATTGATCGGACTCTCCGCAATATCCCACTTGAATTCCAGGATTTGTATGTGGGCAACAGAAAGCCTTCCCTAACACACCCAAACATCCGTAACAACTATGTCTAGGTGCCTACACATGAGCAAGCTCCCATCACAGTCTACATCTGAGCAAGCCTCGGGAGCTGAATGGTTGCTGGGTGTCCAGTGTAGGAAGACCTGATAAATTAGGTCTATGTTATGTAAAGGGATTTTGTAAGATCCTGTGAAATTAGCAACATCAGTTAGCAACACATCACTTAACTATGGTAAACACATGTAAATATTTTTTCAGCCTTTTGTCTTTCACAGAACTTCCTCCTCCTGCTCTGTATGTGCCTGGCTTGATCTGCTCTGCTTAACTTTTCTGAGGCTGATTTGTGTGGTGCTAATGGTCATACATAAAGTAAATATCCTTTCAGGAATTTAATCCCTTTAATTATAGAATGTTTTCCTGCTTAAAAAAAAAGAAGAAACTGTCCTTGTTTTTGAAAAGCCAATTTTTGTTTTCAAGTTTTCAGCTGATTCACAGCAAAGACTCTAGGGACATTGTAACACTTATGAATAAGTATTTAATACCTAGTTTGCCTATTTGAAAGTAAATTGTCTTGGGAGTCTACTTGGAAAATCCTCTGAGATTTCCAATCCCATAATGATCAGGTAGAGAAATAGTGTAATTTAGCTTAAAACCTTCATTCCTCACGTACATTTTTTTTAAAGTTTTCAGTAAGAAAAATATAATTTGTGGCTCTTTACATAATCATTCTATATGAAAACTTATTTTTTATTGCACCTTGCTACTAAATCCTCTTTCCTTTACTGTCACTATGGATCTCCTAACTTTTTCCCAAACTAATCCATCTGTGCTGTTTGCCCAATTGCTACTGGGATGCAAAACCAGTTACGTAAAAGTCTTTGGAGTCTCATTTGGCTTCAGCTTTATTTTCCTATCAACCAAGGTACCATAGTGTAGTATGCCCCATGATGCCACAAGGGTAGCTGACATCTACCCCTGTAAGCCAATGCTGTCTTGTGACAGCTTCTTCACTCTCAGTTAGTTTAGCAAGAGTGAAATGCTTATTAACATAGCTGTTTATTGCTTTGTTTCTGAAACATAGCTGAAGCTGTTATTTTTTTCTTTGTCTTTTCTTATGATTACGATCCAATGTTTAGGCCATTGACTAGGTGCTGGCCTGAGGTTCAGCTAACTGAACAAGACGTTCATAGAATTGTCTAGGTTGGAAGGGACCTTTAAGATGATCAAGTCCAACCATCAGCCTAACACTGCCCAAACCACCCCTCAACCATGTCCCTAAGCACCATGTCCACCCTTCCTTTCAATACGTCTAGGGAAGAAGTACCAGATTTGAGAAATTGCTGGATGTGCTGGATACCCGTGTGAGAAGCTGAGAACAGATAGTGCCATGATGACTGGCTGGATTTCAGAGTTTGCTAAGGAGCAGTTATATGAGATGGCCAGACTTGATAGATAACTGGAGGGCAGCAGAATCTTCCAGGGCCAAGCAGTACCTGGATAACTGAAACTGTGATACATTGCAGGGCCAAAATTATCCAGGTAACAGTAATGTGAGAGGTAGCAAAACTTCAACCAGTGGAGAAAACATAACTGGGGCAGGTTGTTTATTTGGGAAGAGGCTGGGGCAGAGAAAATGAGGCACAAGAATGAAAAGGAGGGTCAGGAACTGGGAAAAAGTGTAATAAGGTACATAGAACAGGTGCAACTGGTGTTGTCTGGGGTTTGATCACTGCACCTGCACAAGGAGAATAAATGGAGCTCAGACCATGCCACGTGAGTGAAACCTGCTTACACAGCAAGGAGGACATGGAGGAGCAGGGTGCTTTCCCTGGATAACTGGAGAAAACCTGGGACATGCAGATGGAGCCATTCTGGTGTCACCATGTCAGCACCCATTCAAGGTTTGACAGCATTGGCAATTATCCACCACTGTACAACATTTTTTTTTTTTTAAAGGGGTCACAATAAAGTGTATCTACTGATGGTATAAGTGCCTTCCAGTTACCCCTAAAAACATGCAGGTAAGACTCCAACTCACAATCAAAGCTGTGACATGAATAAGGGAGAGTTTTATTAATGTGTAGCTGCAAGTTCTGGTTTTGGCAGGAATGGGACTCCGGGCATTCTGTGCCTGTTTGCTTTCCAGCGAGGTTATGGTGAGAAGGGTTGTGTCTTTGAACAGATCTAGCAGGAGATATCTCTGTCTCCTTCTCTGCAAAGTCTATGTGTCTGTGCTCCTAGGCTCCATCCTCCAGAGTATTAGAAATCTGAGCATTAAATCATCTTTATTTGGGTGAGGGGTGGAGGATGGTAATAAGGGACATTAGAAGTTGAACACTGAAGGTTAGCACAGGAGTCTGTAGGAAATGTTAAACTCTTCCAGCACATAAAGAGGTGTTTTAGAAAGAACAAATACAGATTCTTGGTCCATTAGGTGCCCCCACGACCAGTAACAGTGACCAGCAAATGTGGTGGCAGTGCAAAAAGGGATGACATCTGCTTGTGATCATTGTCAGCTGTGTTGAAAGAAATTATAAAGTTAACAAAATGTACATTAGCACATAAAATCAGAAGCTAAGAAATGTAAACTATTCCTATGGGAAACCCATAAAGAATACTCACTAATGGACAAGAATCTTAAATACTATAGAAACTTAACAATGGTGGAATGTTGGAATTTGGATTTTGAAAAATAATAGGAAAAAGGAGAAATTGTGACCAAATTCTTCTGCTCTCTTTTTAAGGTGGGGGCAGGGAGGAAGAAGATTTAGTTTTACTCACAGCAATGAAGTATTTTCTACTCCAACAATGACTAAAAAGGGTGTTGAACAGAGATTATTGTATTTGGGTACCTTTGTATATGAAAATATGGATATCTAGTATTCTTAAATAACTGACTAAAGAGCTTTCTGGGCCATTAATATTAATTAATTAATATAATGAAACAGTAGATAGGTTTTAGAGGTCTGAAAGAAGTCAGGACCAATATTTATTGAAAAAAAAAAAAAGAAAAGCATGAGAGCATGTTAAAAAAAATAGCTTGCACTGTGAACACTAATGTGTGACAGATAATCAAATATGTGTGTCTGTGTCCAAAATTAAACTTTTCAACTCTCAGGCAAAAGTCTGTTACTTGGCCACTGCATCTGGTATAGGCTGGGTGTAAATTTTGATAATACCTGGACTACACAAAAGCAGCATGTCCTGAGTCTTCCAGTTAATAAGAAGACGTGAAACAGAACCGCCAGTTAGGGGGCTGATCACACTTTGTGCCTAGACTATTAGACATATAGGCTATTTAGACTGGAGAAAAAACAGGAGCTTAGGATGCTGCAAAGAAGAACTGGTGCTGAAAGAAGGATTCCCAGAAAAAAAAAAACAAACAAAAAACACAGTCTTGGAGAGAAGGGGACTTAGAAAGGAGGTGGTGAAGATCCTGGAGGTGCGCAAAGATCATGAGATGGGATATCTGAGTTGAGACGAATGCCGGGAGACACGCAGGGACCTTGGCCAGTAACCCCTGGTAGTGGTAAGTGTGAGCAGCAGCATGGTGGGAACCAGCTCAATTTTCTACCCAACCTTCATGGATCAGCAGCAATCTCCCTGATTGGAAAGAAAGTCAATACCTAGCAAAATGATGTGGGAGCAAGCGAGTGCAGTGTGTGTGCGAGATAATCAAGCAGGTCAAAAACTTTAATCTCAGAGGTTCTTAAATGAACTCCAGTATCCAGATCCACTGTAGGTTGTCATTTATTCTACCCTGCCTGTGACAATGACCCAAGCTGTTATATGTCCGTTCCCATGATAACTTCGCCAGGAAAAAATATAAAATGACTGATAGAGGATTCAAATCCTTAAACTGTGATAGAACTTTAATAGAATCAATTTCTATTAAAACAGTTTATGGAAAACAGATTTTGTCAAACTAATTTGATATCTATCGATAAAAGTATTAGTGTCAATGTAATATAATCCTTTATTGCTTTTGACTTGGTGCTGCCTGACATTTCGATGAAAAAAAATAGTGACACACAATCAACATGACATACTTGTAATGTATTAACAGCTGGCTGACAGATAGGTCTCCAAATGCCATTGGCAATGAAGATTCATCATCACATGGGTGGGTTTCTAGTGGAGCTCTGTGGAAATCAGTTCTTGCCTTATGCTGTTTAACATTTTTTCATCTGTATCATGGAAAAAAAAAAAACATTTAAAATCTTAGTTTCAGTAGGTGGATGATGAAACACTTGGAAGAGTGATAAATAATAAAAAGGACAGTTGTTCTGCGTCTTTTGAAAGCAGAGTACAAGAAAACATCGTGAAAGGATAATAACATGCCAATAGTATGGTTAGGATACTGCAATGGACATATATACATCTTGTGCTCCTTTTGTAGTTGCTGGAGAGAAATAGACATTTCTAGACTGTGACTCATCCTAGAGTAACAATAAAATAGGTCAATGGTATGGATGCTATAAATACCTATTTTTGTCCCTTGACCATTAAGGGGACAAAAGTCAATTAACTTGGTTACAGGTATTTTTACCCTAAAGATTTGCAGTTACGTGTTAAGAATAAATCTGGTTACTTCTGTGTCAAAAATTTATGTGTGTGTTTGTTCAACGACTGCATGGTTGAAAATATTCAGGAAGGTGGAACTCTCTACGTAGAAGTAGTTATATACTTCTTGGCAAACTCTTGAGAATATAGATATTAACTGAAGGGTTTTGCGTGACTCCTGTCAGAGTTGCCACAGCTGTTTTATACACAAGTTCCAAATCCAGGAAAGATGGATCAAAAACTTCTGGGGCAGCAAATCTTCTTTGTGGTAAAAAGAAGTTGCTCCTGAGAAACTGTGTGCAAATGTTATTTCTCAGACCACAAGACAAGATGGACTCACCAGAAATCTTTTTAAGAGACAGACCTATTTTGACTGTTATTTATTTTTTCTTGCATTATGTTCTTTCTCTTCATTAAAAACAAGTTTTATTTTTCATCATTCCACATATACAAGTGGGACAACCAAGCAGCTGTTAACCTTTCAGAAACATTTCTTCCTCTGTATTTCCAACGCCCCTTGTCCCGAAGAACGTTGTTCCGTACCCAGGCCTGGGGTTCTCAGTGACCCACACAGGTATGATTCCCACTGCACTCAGTATTGTCGTTGTTGAAAGGAATGTGAAACAGAATCCAAGACTGAAGAGTTTAAACAAAGCATTAAGAAGCCTGCCCTTCAACTTAGGTCCTTGTCACACACCAGGGCTATATTTGGGCCATGGAATATTGAGAAAGATGGTGTTTGAATTCTGAGAGCTACAGAAGTAGTGCTTGGAGCTATGAACAGACACACCTTTTCTCTTTGAGATGAAGCTTATTAAGTCTTATACAACACAGACTATAGATAGTAAAGGAATATATTTGCAGTCCCATCCAGCTCAGGTACGTATCAGATCATTGCCCTTTATATGTGTGTTCTTTTCTGCAAATGGAAATCTCTTTCTGAGGAAGAGGCATCTTGGCTTCTGTGAAAAGTATTTCCAGGAGAGTCTTCCTCACCCCAGGTCTATCTTCTGTTTGCTCCTGTGATTAAAAGTAATGTAATGTCCTATTAATGGTGCCAATGCTCTTCTGCTATCCTAACTATTCTCTTAGCCATTAATGAGAAGAAGAAAAGCAATTCTAGAGGTCAGGTAGCACTGGAGGAACATGCGGTGTCTGCTCTGTGTTTCACTTTCTGTTTTCATTAAATATTTCAGGTGCAGCTCTGCAAAGCAATAAACACATAGGAGGAAAACAACCTGAAGTATATGAGAATCTGAAAACAACACTGGCAAAATAATAATGAAAGGAGGTATAAGAGAAGAGCATGCCATTAAAACAAATGTAATGGTACTTCTGTTATATTTTTATCCTATCTTTTTTATATTTTATTTGAAAAGGGAAGTTTACGTACCTGGAATTTAGAGACGCGTATCTTTGTCAAGATACATGACAAGGAACATTGTAGCAGTTGTAAACAGGTCATTGTAGTTGCTTTGCCCATAGAGCGCATTCAAGTTAACACAGCTCCACTGTAAAGCAGTCCACAAGAAAGCAATGTCCCTGCGCTGGCTGCCAGGTGGCCATCAAACCACTCTATCACTCCCCCTTCTCAACAAGATGGGAGGAGAAAAATACAATGTAGAGCTTGTTGGCTGAGATAAAGACAAAGAGATTACTCACCAGTTACCATCACAGGCAAAATGAACTCGACTTGGGGAAAAATGATTTAATTTATTTACAATTAATCAGAGTAGGATAATGAGAAATAAGAAAAAAATGTAAAGAACCCCCCCCTTCCCTCTGCCCTTCCCTTCTTCCCGGGCTCAGCTTCACTCCTGATTTTCTCTACCTCCTTCCACCAAGCAGTGCAGGGGAACAGGCAATGGGGGCTGTGGTCAGTTTGTAATGTTTTGTCTCTGCCATTCCTTCCTCCTCAGGGGAGGATTCTTCACACTCTTCCTCTGCTCCAGCATGGGGTCCCTCCCACGGGACACAGTCCTTCATAAACTTCTCCAACAACTGCTCCACCATCGTCCCTTTCCACGGGGTGCAGTGCTTCAGAAGTGGATTCCTCCAGCACAGGTCCCCTGTGCGGCCCCAAATCCTGCTCCAGCATGGGGTCTCCACGGGCTGCAGCTTCCTTCAGGTCACATCCACCTGGTCCAGTGTGGAGTCCTTCATGGGTTGCAAAGTGGGGTTCCAGAAGCAACTGCTGTCCTGGCTGGGAGGGAGAGGGCAGTTCTTTCTGTGTTGTGGGTATGGGCCACAGTTGTGCTTGACTCCATACCCAGCTTTCATCAACAGATGCAGGGCTGCTCTCCCAGGGCTTTACAACAGTTTAAAGTACAAAACAGGACAGAGAAGTTTGGGTTCATGTCACCTGGTAGTCACCTACCCTCTGTACCTCATCTGTCTTAAAGATGAAATTGTAGCCCCTGATGTTAGGTAGAGGAACTGTGTGGGCATTAAAATGACCAGAAAATCAAGTGGGATCTGGAGGTGGCTTGAGAATGGGCTGTCCCCCTGTGCCTGTGTGGCGGCGTAGGGCTGTGCAGTGTGGACCCACCTCACTAGAGCAGGTGATATGTGCAGGCAGGACATGGGGCAGGGATCATACCCTACCTTAAATTACTCCCAGAGAATAACCACAGTTCCCAGTAGAAGGAAAATATTGAAAGATAAAGACTCCTGGAAAAAAAACCCAAGAGGTTTTCACAGCATTGAATTGGGACTTATTTTGATAAATGATTTTTATTTTTGTGGCTTCACACTGAAGGTCAAGAGATTTCACAGCCTGATATAAAGTCCTGTGCTGCTCCTTTTACCTGACCAGCTCCTTTCTATTTGTTTATTTTAATCTTTCCTCTCTTTATGAAGAAGCATCTCTAATGCATTTATAAACTCTAGATGTGAGGTCTCTGCAGGAATCAATGTACCTAATTCAATTTTCCTAGGCAATCTTTGGATTGTTCTTAATGGGATGTTCTGCAGGTGAAGAAATTATGATGCTAGAGGTATTTTAAAAAGGGAACTCTTTGGCCTAGGACTTCGATTAGATGCTGTACTGAGGCAGGTGCCTTTCTCCAATAACCAGAAAACATAGTTATTGCCTTTAGCTAACAATAATTGTACAAGTATGTATCTACAAGTGAATGAATATTTACAGTGATGTCAATTTAACAGGAACACTCTTTTTTCTCTGAGGCAATTAAAATATCTCATCTTACTCTAGGTCATTTCTTTGTCCCAGTATATGAATAATTACTTCAGACAGTTTCTCAAGAAAGCAGGAAAAAAAAAGAAATAGAAAAAGGTATTATTGACCAACTGCCAAAAATTTAGAAATGTAGCCAACTCTTAACACTTTCTAAAGGATTAAAAGGTCAAACCTGATTTAGTAGCAGATTGCTTAATTTCACAAGGGTTTATATTGATTCATTTAGGGACAGGATAGAAATAGACCATAACAATTGCTGGTATCAAAAGTAAAGTGCGTTCCTAAGGGTGGAGGGCCAGATGGTATAAAGTATAAAGGCCGGTTAACGTTTACTTCTGTGTCTGAACTTACATATCACAGCTAAACATGTGAGGCAGGTGATCTTCACAGCCGCAGAAATTTCAAGAATGTTTTGAAGGAAGAATCAAGGTATTTGACAAGGAATATGGAATATCCTTTACTTTCAACCTACTTTGTAGATCTTCAGTTTCCCTTCAATTCTGTAAATCTGTGGGAGCTCCCTTACTAAAGTTACAAGTGAGACTCTTAGGGGGGATGAAGAGCCTTGTGAGGCTTCTCACTCTGCTCTGCTGATTCTCTTGCAAATGCTTTGTTCAATGATCTGTTTCCTTTTGGAACTACTTTGTGAGCGCATACCTTCTTGCAGCCTTTGCTCTAGGAGAGAAGATATGTTCTTTTTATTCTGTTGGTAAAAACCTATACGAATCAAGTGTACAGTTTTCAAAAGTTTAGAATATTGACTTTTTTCTTTTCCATTTTGTATTATTTCTTTATCTAAAATAAAAATCTTGAGATAGTTTTGTAACACTGTTTAAGATTTATTTATTCTTTTTGTTACCATTGTTACTGTTATTGTGGGCTGATAGAAAATTTCTAATGAAACATTTTCCCTGTAGACCACTGAGCTTGATTTTTTTATTTTTTTTTCAGGGAAACAGTCAGTCTTGGAACAATTCCTCTACTGGGAACATAGAAGTCAAACAAGTCTTTCACATCTCCCAGTCCAACATTAATGTTTGGGTTTAGATCAATATCAATATTTGTATCTTCCTGAGTGAAGATCATGATACCGTAGAAAGTAGAGTGCATTGTGGGAGGAGTAAACTGGTGGGCCAACGGACTAGGGGCACGGTTTAGCTAAAGCAACACCCTTTATATGACACTCTCCAAGCTTGGGAGAGGAAGGAGATTTCAAGAGCCCTGCCCAAAAATGGAGTAGTAAATGTTGGTAATGAAAATATTTATTTTTGAAAAATACAGTAATTAAATATTTATCTATTATGTAAATTTTAGCATAATTTTAAATCATATTTTTTTACTTTTTGCCTTTTTTTCAGGTCAAAAAAAAAGATGTCTTCATGTCAAATTTTCTTTTGAGAGAGGACTTTTAATTTTCAAGAAAATATATTATTATTCAATTAAATCCTGGGCCGTGCCTGGATGTGTAACAAAGGATTGTCTCTTCCATGAGGATCTCACAGACTAAAAGTAGACGGGTTTGTGGAAAGAAGCCTGATAAGAAGAAGTGATGAAGTGCCTCTCTATGTTAATGGAAAAGTTTACCTCTTCTTTGTATACATGGATAGAATAAGTAAAAAGAAGCAAATGGATTTATGGCTTAGAATTTGTAAAGTTGTTACTTGTTTTGTATTCAGGACAGTAATGTAAATTACATGATTTGTTCAGTGTGGTTACAAGAATCAGTACTTCTTTTGTGAGAGGCCGATTAAACTGAATGGTTTCATTTGCCCTTAGCAATGGTTGTAATGAGCAATAATAGAGTGGGCTGAGTTTGCTGTAGTTGGTGTTGGTTTGGTTTTGTTTTTTTTAATTCACTTTGTGATGAATGATTTTGCTTGAAAAGCTTGCCTTGTTTGGTTTGATTTGTGTCCAGACTGAGAACATTAGGAAGTGATGATACTTATCTGTGTGGTTTACATGCTAATTAAATTGACTTTACCAAAGCATACAAATGTCTCCCATTATTTTCTTTTCTCTTACCTTGTGTCAATATGTTTCTGTAATAAATCAGAAAATCTTTATTCTGCAGGCAGATAGTATTTGAGAAGTGCAAAAGATGCATCCATTTTGACGGTTTTTACTTTTTTCAGAGACTAGCTTGCAAAGACAGAAAAGTATCAGGAAAGAAAAGCTTTCCTATGCCAATTTCTTTGCTTCATACATCATGAAAAGAAAAGATAAACTGATGAGTTTCTTATTCATAAATTGAAAAGGTAGATTTATATGACAGCTTAAATGAAGTCTAGCAAAATCCACTGTTAGGCTCAGGTTTGTACTTTGTGAGAGCATTTTGACTAATCAAACAGAGGTGGCTATATGATGAATAATTCATGGATACCGTGCCTGTGAAGAAGCAGGCTGTAAATACCTGCAGAGGGACTCCATTGACACCATAATTAGGAGCTGGTATTGGCTGGTTGATGATGTCACCATGGCTCCAACGTGTAATTATAATTTATAACCTGCTGGTGAACTTGTCTGTGTGTAATGTTTCCCCTCGCTGGTGGCATGCATGCTTTTACACACACAAAGGAGAGGGGGCGGCCATTCCATCCATCCCCCTCAGCCCATAACCCCTGACTGAACCTCCCTTTGCCTCTCAGCACCCTTCGTCACCCTGCATCCCTTTTTTTTTATCTCGCTCACCATGATCTTCTTTCCCACCTCCTGCTAGCACCATCAAGGGAGTTGCCATTGCAGCTGTTGGCACAGTTCCACCCCAAATGTCCCATGAGTGAACGGAAAAGACAGTGCTGTACCTTCAGGGACACATCCTGCACAGTACAGAGGCGACAGGGCACAACGGAGGCAGTCAGGAGCCCTTGTTCCTCAAGAGACGGCTTTCTGGGGCTGTGGCTCTCTGGGTGATTCTGGCAGCTGTGGCACATACCAAAGCTAATCGAGAAATTTTTTTTAAATGCTGTTTATTTTAGTATGCAAAACTTTGTCACTGAAACCCTAGCTGTTGGCAGAAAGGTATTGGTAGTCTAGCAGAGTGAGGAGGAAATCTCTCATTAAAGCTGGGAGTAAAACTGGGGAAGTAAGAGGGGGAGAACATGCATCCTCCAACAAGGCAGCATTCATCAGAGATCCAGCACATATAGATCAAGTAGCCATAGAAAATGCAGTCGAGATTAGGACAAACACCTAATTTTTCAGACAATTGGGTAATCTGGAATGTTTTTCATAAAAACAAGCAAACAAAACAACCACCCCACCCCATCCCCACCCCCCAAAAAAAACCCAAACCAACAGAAAGTCTTTTTTTGTCCTCATGCTGAGCATATGACACAGAAAAATTGTTCCTGTCCTGTTCTGGAAGACCCTATATGGGACTGTTGCACTAGTGACTGCATGGCTCTGTCCATTGCCTCCTGTCCTTGTTGCAGTACATTCCCATCATCCCAATGATGTCCCCTGAGGATGCTCGTCCAAAACTCTGTGCTGTCAGGTAGCTGTGATAGATTTGGTCACTGTGAGAGTCTTTGCAGCAGCACTAGTAAACTAGACAGGGTGCTGGTCTACAGGATCCAAAGGAAGGACTGCTTGATCTTTATCCAGAATTAAAGAAAGTTCAGCAGGAGTCCTGTTCCATAATACAAGGCTAAAAACTTGGAAAAGATATTTTTGTAAGGAAAGATGGATAAAAACAGTGGCAAATAATTATTTTTATTTCAGCATATGTATATATATATATTTATATACACACAAAAGTAAGTGCAGCCTCTGAATTCTTCAGATGTAATTTTTAAAATATCTCCAGGCAATGTAACATTGTGGGTTGTATATATCTGTATATATCTGGTTTATACTCTTGCATCCATAGAAAGCCACACATATGGAGGTGCATGGCTACAGCACATTGCAAAGATGAGCCCTGTCAGATTGTTAAGAAATCTTGCTGGGATACCTTACAGCGAAGAAAGTCTGTGGGATGGGAAGAACCTCATGGTTCCTCTCAGAACATAGGACCATAGGTGGTATGTCTGTAGGCATATCTAAGTGCATGCTACGGGACTTAAGGGTTTTTCTAATCACTGGGCTAAGGAGAGGGGGAACAATTACTCCCTTCTTCCCCCGTGTGTCTGCCCTGTAACACACCTGGTTAATCAGCCAAAATACTCTCAATCATGATTTCTTTGGATGCAATGCAAGAGTTATTGGTCAAAATTTTGTTAGCTCTAACATTTTTTGTTGTTTTTCAATGAGCCACATCGCTAACTTTACTTGTAACTGACGTGGATGAGCACAATATTAGCTCCCACGTTTTAACAGAGTCATGGTAATTTGCGAACCAGCAATTTCCTTTCTCTGAATCTCAGAGGTCTTTATACAGCAGTGAATTGCTCATTTGTGCTGTAGCAATTTTGTGTAAGTTAGTGTCCTGGTCATTATGTGCTCAATGATGTCTTCCATAGGTGTTTGGGTTTGTATTAGTACTGGTTAGTCTGTACTGTGTGTTAATTTAGAGATGTAAATATTGGCCAGGGTTCTGTATTTTAATTGAATAGCACTCTGGGACTGAACTCACATTCTTTCGATCCCAAAGCGAGAAAGCTATCCACAGAACCACAATAACACACGGGCAAATGGCAGTTTGATGAAAGATCCTGAGTAATATCTTTCTGTTTGGCACATCTGTTTTTTATAGACTAAGACTCAGGTGTGTATTTATGCTTGGAAAAGAATGTTAGTGGCAAAGACAGAAGAAAGGAAACCTGTTCTTTTGCCGATCATTCTGGTATTTCTAGAGGTGAAAATTTTCAATAATTACAAGCCAGAGAGCCAGGTTATAGCAGGTCCTTGTTTAAGGGTTTTGAAGGAGTAGGAGACTTGCCTTCTGTGTCAACAGCTCTTTTGTGTTGGGCCAGTGGAGCGCCCTGCCTGGACTTTCCGTGTCAGTCAGCACTTGCAGATAGGAAGGCAACAAACAACCCTCTTCAGACCTGGAGGAGAACGTAACATTTGTGTCTCACAGAGACTCCCAGGTCACAGAACCGAGCGCAACTTTGGTTTCCATGGGGCAATGCTGAAGTGCTATGGATGGTCCCTCTGCCGTGTGTGTGGAAGTGTCATGCCTGGTAACATGGGACGGTAGCTAGCTGTAGGGACTAGCTACCTTAGTCCTACACATAATGCACCTCTGGCTAATGATGACTCTGGCAACATAGTTTTTGCTAATCATTTACCATTTACTTACTTTCTGTGATTTAGAAGCCTTTTTGGGATTTTCTGAGAAGTTTTAGTGTATGGTTTATATGATAATCTTGACAAAGGATCACAAGGAAGAGGTGATGGGACCAGGAAATACTCCCTGGCTGCTGAACAGTAACTTGCGTTTCCGCAGAGGCTGGGGAATCCAGAGACTGTGGTGTGGGAGTTCCCAGGACGGAGATCAAAAAACAGCGATGCTGTTACGGAGTCTGAAAGTCTGCTCCACCACTATTTAAATGGAATAATCCCATTAAGTTGTCACAGAAATAGGTATTATCAAGAACTGGAGGAGCTCATGTCTTGGGGGTTTGAGAGTCGCAGCCTCTGCAGGCTGAGGATTTGCTTTCATTTTCTTTGCTGCCTGAAGCTCAGCAAGTGCCTGTGTGTTGTACAGGAGCACAACACTGCAGAGTGCTGTAGGAGACCTGAGCACGGGTATGGGAGGGACCTCTCGTTCTCGTCTCTGCTGAGGTGCTGGTGGTTGAACAGCTGAGCTACAGGCAGCCCTTCCGCTTGCACGAGCCACTGGGCCGCGGAATCAGAGTATCTCCACAAACGAATACATGATTGCATCTGACTCCTGTACCCATCGTGGAAGAGTTGCATATCACCATTCTGTGGGCTGAATGATATCTAAGTCCAAGACTTAACAATAAGGCAATTCGAGTGTTTGTATATATATTTTTATGGCAGTACTAAATGATTCTAACAGTTTAAGTAAAGCAAGAATAAAGTCCTAAAAACGACAAACCAAACCAAAAAGTATATTATCTAGCAAGATAATGAATTCTATTTTATGCAGGATACTGTGGATAACAAAATTGGATAATGTACTTGGGCAGTGGTTAATGTTACATTGACAGAAAACGGGGCTTCCCAAAATACCTGTTTTTCGCATTATAAGAAAATAAAAAAAAAGTAATCTTTCTATTTAAAGATTACTTTTTTTACTAATATTATATTATCTCTGCCTCATTATTTTCACCAGTAACACAAAACTGAATATTTTGTTTATTTATCTCATGAAATAAAATATCTGTTAGAATGCTTTCTTACTTCTGTGAAAAAAGTATAGTACAAAATAGATAAAGATGCTTTTCTAGACTTAGGGAAACCCTCAAGTTATCAAACCTAAATGAACTTTATCTCTGTGAAGAAGTAAAAATAATGTGAAAAAGGTAGGACTAATCTGAAGGACATCATAGCTTTTATTAAAGACAAAATAAGTTTACGCGAGCTAAGAGCTAGGATTTTCCGATATCTCTACTTTCCATTTCAGCCTTTCATTTTTTATTTTTTTTCTCTCCTTCTTCTTCACTTTTGGACTATCATTTGCCAGAAGTGATTACCAGAGACAAAAAAAACCCTTGTTTTCTCTTAAATTTCAAGTTCATGTTAGCACAGAGGTCTAGAATATTAATTACAGAACTCAATTATCTCAATTTAATATTCTATTAATGACATCGGAAAGAAATGGAGCTGTCAAGGTAAAGTGAGCTGGTGCTTTAAAAAGTGAAAAGTGGATGGGCTATGGTGATAGGGTGGATACAGAGAGTAACGTATGTTAGCATATTACTAAGTCTTCACATGGATTCAAACAACATTAAATAGTGATTTGCTTTAATATTCAATTCTGCATCTTGGATTAATGTATTTTTATACTTATTTGGTGATTTCCTGATTGTTTGAAAGAGGGAGAAGTAATCCTGCATACTTATTTTTTAAAGATTGGTTTAACTGTTAAACAGTACTGTCTTTTGCAACAAATTATATATTTCTATGACATTAGAATGTTTGTCAATATCCAAGTAGTCTGATTGTTGCTTTTTGCTTGCCTAATGTGTCTCACATCTTTTAGTTCTATTTGCATGCATATTTAAAACACTGGTTGTGCCAGTTGTTTGCTAGTGACATTACTTCACTTATTCCTTTAATCTTTTTCTAACTAAAGGAAGGTGAGAAAATAATCAGGCAGATGTTTTTCTGTCTCTGCTGAACACACTGAAAAATCTACACTGTTTCTAACATAAACGTCTTTGCAAATAATATTTTTATTAAGGTTTTGTTTGACTGTATATTCCAAATCTATTAGTAACATTTATCTATATTAAGCAATGATGAGACTTAAGAAATGTATTTTTTCCTTTTTTTAAAGGAAACTGAACCATCAGGGAAAGTGAAATATTATTATCCTAGACCTACAGCTTGCAGTTTAGGCTGCAAATGTGGCCTGCGGCCATGTGAACAGATGCCATTATGGGACTGAAGGTCATAGTTTCTGGAAGAAGATTCTGACAAGATAAGAGAAGATGTACATGGCAATATTTTATCCTGTCAAGCTTTGAACTGCTGATGAGACAAAATGTACTATTTTCAAAAAATACCTAATTGATCTAGGAGCTTTTTTTCTGAAGTTAATGGAACCTTATTTCAGTGAAAGTTGATGGAAGTGTGGTTGTCTGATCTATTCAGCGTTTTTATAAGTCCTATTTTTAAATGCTTTGTAACTTCATCTCTAAGGTTCTGAAGTCACAAACTTCAGAAAGCATTAACCCAAGAATCTCCCCTTCCTTAATTCCACAAGAAAATTTTTATTAGTAATTATTTTTAAAATTCCCTACAATGATTGAAACAGAGTTATTGTTTTGATATTTTTAACAGTAACAGTCTTTCAAAAAATCTTATTTACTAAGTGTTTCAGTGGAGATAGATTCTAGTTTTGAAAACCATTTTTAGCATGCAGAAAATTGGTCTGATCTCTGGAATTTATCTGGTTTTTACCTTCTGTACTCATCTGAATTTATTTCTGACAATGATGGTGTCATTTATCTATTTTTTATATTATTTTATATGTGGTATAGTACTTTTAAAATGGATGCATAAAAATTCAAAGGGGCGTATAATGCTTTCTGTGAGAAATCACTAGCTCAAATCCTGTTGACTGAAGTTTGAGGTTATATGCTTTAGATGGTGTAAATCAAAGTAGTTACCTACATCAAGAAAGGCTCTTATCCTAATTAATTTCATTTGTTCATGCAGATTTTCTGCTAACGGTTTTCCTGGGAGATAGCTACTTTCCTTCCATTTCCATCTGTCTGGGGCTTTCAAATCCTACCTTTCCTAGTCTCTTTAGACACATCAGCACAGGCAATTTGTTACAGAAGCTGCGACATGCATCTTGTATGAGGGAGGCATTTGCTTTCTCAGAGAAGTGGAGCTTAACGGTGAATAAAATGTATTTGCAATTACTGCTGAAACTTGTTAATCTGTTAAAATGTAACATTTTGCAGGATAGCCCAAGATATTTTTTGAGAAGCAACTCCAGTGTCTTAGTGCCAGCTCCAATATTAAGAAGTTAGTAGGACCAAAGTCTCCACAATCTAGTCTCAGTCTGCAAAAGTGATTCCACTTATGACAGTGCTAAAATATGGATAGACTTCAGTGAGTCCAGGATTATTCCTCTTGCGTCCTTTCTATCAACACATCAATAACCTGCTAATGTTAGATAGATGATTTGAATAGGCAGTCATGTCATAGGCAGAGCTGTGGAAGTTATTTATTATTAACCGGGAGTACAGTAGCAGCTCACCTGACTTTAAAATCCTTAAATTGCCTAACAGTCTTTGACATAGGGCACAGATTTTTAAGCCTCACACCAGCCGTACTGAGAAACAGAGGGCAAATGCTAAAGCCAACAAAGCTCCACTGAAAAAGAATGTCAAAAGTAAATGTAATTTCTTCTAAAATCATTTGATGCCCCCTCTCTTCTGGGTAACCACTCAGCTTGTCCAGCAATGAACAGATTTAAATTGGAAAAAGAATCTTTTTTTCTTAAAACTTTCACCTGAACTCTTGTTTTCCTTTTACATTCCACGTACACTCGTGTTCCACTCAAATACACTCCTCATACCTATTGCACACCCTTTCCTATGTACTCATTTCTCACTTCATTGCTGTCAGGAGGCAATGCTAATTTACTTCTATTTCTTTGTAATTATTCCTCCCTGATTGATATTACTTATTATCAAAATGTTCAGAATGACTTCTTTCCTCGTTTCAGCTGAGAGACACAATCAGATACAATTGATAGGAGAAATTAGCTCTCTTCTTGATTGGCAAAATATTGCAATCCTGAAATTTAAATTTTGCTTACCAATTAGAATTCATTCCACAGGAGATAAAAAGTGTATTTCTGAGTCTATTCAGCTCACAGTAGTATTACATACTGAGTTATCTGAGAGTGCTTTAATGAGTGAGAAACAGAAATGGTAAGGTCTAATTCAGGACAGACAATATAGATCAGACAGGCATAGTATCATCACTGAACAGCTTTGCAGAGCTGTTTGTTAGGAGATTTGTGGAAAGTATGAAAAGGAAAATCCCACAGGAATCACTCCTATGTTGTATTATTTTACTAAAAGCAAATTGTAGCAGATTGGCCGAACACAAAGCCTGTTTAAGTCAATGGAAGTGTTCCCATTCAGTCCAGATCTCATGTAAATCTTGAGGGTTATTTTGTACATTTTCTTTCTTATCCAGCAATTTGTTGGGCAAGACGAAGTATTTCAGTTGTCCTCATTAATCTTTGAGGCTATTTATTCAAATTTTGTGATGTTATCACTCCCTCCCCTGGAATAGTCTCCTATGTCATTAGTCAGAAATGAATGACTGTCATCAGTTCTGTCTGAAGAGAAAAAAGCTGCATCTCCATCTGGGTGGTCACTGATCAGAAAGGGATTTCAGAAAAAGTATACAAGAATAAAATCATGACAATAAAGCATACTAGCTTTGATTATCTGTGCTTACCTTACTTTCAATGTGTTTTGAAACATTAACTACTTAATCTTCTATAAAACCTATTATAAAAGCACGCATTAGCTCTGAAGATATCAGCAGTGTAATTTTGCAAGAGGATAGAGGTAGCTTCAGGAATTCAGATACGACTGAGAGAGACATCTAGCACCGATCACCATGGGGAAGAGACCTGGTCTGTCTTACATTTCTGGTTGCAGCTTATAACCAGGACAGACAATGCTGAAAAACCTTGATTTTCACCACCAGGAAGAAAGACTGTCAGTAAAGACAGCCAACACGAGCTATGTCCAGTCTGGGCAGACCCATTGCATCTGTGTGGGATGTAGTACAGGAAGGATTTTGGTCAGCCAGGAGTTAAGCACCTATGCAGCAATCAGCACCCAGCAGCACAGTACCCACACCTCCTCCTGAGGATCAGGTCTGCAGTGGTGAGTGATAAAGCTGGATCCTACTTTCCTCCCTTTCCTGGACTCTTCTCTGAAGATGTCAAGAAAGTACCTTGGGACCCTTGGTTCAGAGAAACCACCAGCACTCATTCAGGTGCTGCTGTCACTTGTAATCTGTCCTGTTATTTCTACAACACCCTAGGAGAGTTAAAGGGTTCATCTAAAGATGTGGGATGCCAAAGTTCAACTCCCTTCTCTGCTGGAGAAAATTTAAATCCAAAAGACATGCGTTTTCCAGAGGCATCTCATACTTACTCGATTGTATGGCCTACTGGTAGGGAAACCTCCATCCTACCCTGTTGGAGCAGCACTACAGAGCAGAAAAGAGTGCAGTGAGTAGAAAAAGGCTTGAAAAAAGCCTGATCAATTGCTTTAATTTTTTTTTTCCAATGTATGTTTTGAGATCTGAGCAGTATAAAAGTATTTCTGTGAGTACATCTATATTAGGAATTTTATCATATGCAGGTAGATGTTCATGGCCAGAAGGGACAATAATAAGGATCTATTTCACTCCCTCGCTGTCACAGGCTGTAAAAAAAACCCAGTGATTCCTGCATTAAGACTACTGGTTCAGATAAAGCTAGAAAGCTCCTTTCAGAAAATTGGATATTTGTGCTTTATTTTTACCTATGAGCTGAACTTTTTGTGCTGGTTCTTCAGGTGATCTATTCAACTTTACACCACCAGAAAATACAGACATGAAAGTTTACCACTGCGTCAAACAGCACAGCAGAGCACAGCCATGTATGACAGTACAGGAACATCTGTATTTTCTGGAAAATGGACAGATTTTTTTTTATTTCAGAAATGATTCCTAGAACAGCTTCATTACTCTAGACCTAAGCAAATGTGGATGTTAAAGTCAGTATCTTATGTCATACATATCAATGTACAGAAAAGTTGCTGTCAGGCAGCTAGCAACATTAGTAGTGATGGAAAACATTTTGACTGGATTTTCCTAATGCTTCTACTAGGAAGCTTATACAAAATATTCTTATTAATATGCTGTTATTATTATTATATCAAGGGATTCCAGCTAAGATTTTATCTGCCTCTGTTATGCCAAGGAATATACTTGAAAATAGTAAAAAGAATACTAAATTTGTCATTATATGCCTCTTAAAGAATCAAGCTCAGTTGAGGGAGTCACAAAAGATTCAGGTTTTCCTGCCTTACAGTGAAAGAGCAGAGGAAGCAAGTTCACATGGCTTGTCTAACTGTTGTGAAACCCCATCTCAGATCAGAGATGGGATTAAGAACAAGAGAATTCTCAATAAAAATGGTCACCTGGGTTTGCCTCTGGGGCTCCTGCAATTTGAAAATCATCTCTGTCAGGATGATTGTGCTCAAATGCATGTTAATGCAACCTGCATCATTATGAAGTTTCTTGTTTGCTTTATTATCTTCGAAGAACCTTTTATCTGAGAACAAATCTAAAGTTTATTCGCCATCACTGAATAAGACATACAGCTACAGAAGTAGTTGAGAACATAAGGGAAGGAAAAATACCTTTCAAGCAGTGATGAGTGAAACATCTTTCAAACTGAAAAAGGGGAAAAGAAATAGCATTTGGGACACAGTCTGGGACACCAGCAGGATATTCTGCTACTAGGAAAAAATATTTGATCAAGTTAAAATACTTTACTTATGATTAGCATAGCTTTTAAGTTA
The DNA here is from genome assembly GCA_013398815.1 of Ibidorhyncha struthersii. Lineage (NCBI taxonomy): Eukaryota > Metazoa > Chordata > Aves > Charadriiformes > Charadriidae > Ibidorhyncha > Ibidorhyncha struthersii. The sequence continues at coordinate 173,424 of VZSZ01004246.1, forward strand.
ATTTTCATTTGTGGAAATGTTATACTATGGTTGCAGTTGTACCTGGTTAAGCAAGAAGTAAGGTCTTTGTTAATAGGGTTTAGAAGCAATGAACTGCTTGTGTTCTGTAGGAGCACTATGTTGATTGCACTGGGCTATGCCTCACTTGGCCAGCCCAATATATGAAAAAAGCTGAGCTATACTAGCAAGCACTAGAAAGCCTATTGGTCTTAATAAAAGCTGCCAGCTTTTATACTTCAAAATATAATTTGGCTGATCTCTGGAGGCTTGGAGACTTTTCCACTCATAAGTTTCAATGGCACGATAGGCTAGGTAGACCCTGGTTGTCTCAGGTGACCTGAGGGTGACGGCTGCAGTGCTCCCTGGATGCCTGCACCATCTCGCCCACATCAGGGCTCTGACTAAAAGCTGCTGTGGCTCCCTGGCTCATCTACCCAGGTTTCCTCTGTGAAAACATGAGTGAGGTCAAGGCATGCTTGGATCTCGCCATGGAGTGGTGGTATTAGCTCCCACCTTCTCCTTTTAGACATAATCTGTGAGATCTGTATTAATCTGAAAGCTTTGAGACATGAGGAAAGGACTGTTTAGCTTCATGCATGGCAGATAAAACTCCCCAGTTGTTTGTTGGTCAGTTTGTTTCCACTACACATAGACCACTCCCTAGCTGATATTTTCTTCTTTAATTCCCTCATTGAGGGTGTGTACATTGGAGCCCGATACCTGATGTGTATGCGAGGGAGAGCTCTGGTGCACCACAGACACCATAAATAACTACCTCACATCAGAGGTAAAGCATATTGCTGGTGCAGCTCATCATGCTAATACTGAGTGCTAATGTCCTGCCCTTTATCTTAATTAGTGTTGCTTTCAATTAGAAGTAAGCCATTCACTTTGGAATAAAAGAACTGACCCACACCTCTTCCCCAAATTTGAATTATCCCCACAATTAAGTGCTAAGTATCTGTCTTGACACTTACAGGACCTTTATCACCATCATATCTAAGTGGTTGGCAGTGAACTGCGGCATTCATTCACCCACCCATTCCATAAATTTTTCATTTCAGATACTAAAGATGTCTTCGGTAATGCATTTTGGGACAGCTCTTTATGTGCTTTACAAAGGACTGACAAATTTCTCTTATAACCTGTCGTTGTCCTTTGTACTTACTCTTTGGGCTTTCAACAAGTTTCAGAAATTGATAATTTTGTGATATTGGGTTCTAAGCAACCCATTTACATCCCCTTAGACCATCTTTGAATCATACCTTTAGTACAGATCTTGCTTGGATTTAGAGTGGAAAGGTCACAGTTACTGGAGAAAAAAAAAAAAAAGGAAGAGCTATTTAGAAACAAAATTTTCTACTTTATGTGTGTAATGGAACATACAGTATTTTTGTTTTTCTGTATGTCTGTGCATGTCAAACATATTGAGACAGCAGCTAGACTATTAGGTTTTGAACATTTTATCCAAAAGGGCCTTTCATTTGAATGTGAATTTCTGTCTGCTCCATTTCTGATACTAGCATCTTGAGTCTGTAATCTGAAGGCTTTTGATCTTTAATGTTCTCTAAAATGCAACTGGTTTTAGAGTAGGAAAAGACTGTAGTGATCTGGGGTAACTGTCCTGTTAGACTGAGATAATGAGCCTTTGAGGCCCTCAGGTGTCTTTCTGGTGAGTTTAGTAACCATATGCACTTCACCCTAGGAATTAAAAGTTGTTTGTGTTTCCTGGTAGTGAGAACCAGAGTGCTGAAACACCGTCTCCCATAGCACAGAGAGGAGGTAGCAACAATGATGCTGTGGTGGGTTTGATCTTGGCTGAATACCAGGTGCCCACCAAAGCCATTTTGTTACTCCCCTTCCTCAACTGGACAGAGGGAGAGAAAATATAACAAAAGGCTCATGGGTTGAGGTAAGGACCCTGTTGTCTGAAAAGCGGATTCATGCCTGGCGTGCAACTAACCAATCTCACACACTCAGGAGAGATATTGTATTTATTCAGGCCTGGGTGCTTGGTGGATTTTCCACAAACCAAGCACACCCCATGACGGTCTTCTTGCTACATCTATACACAAAAGTTACAAGGTAGTACACTCCTAGTTACAATGATTGGTTAGTAACTTACATATATTTATAATATCTGCCATATCATTCTTTTAATCATCACGCATGCACGGGGGAAGGGTCTTCACCTGGGCAAGGGTCTTCTTGACCTGTGGGTGTGTTTTTTAGTATCGTAATGAGAACAGTTCACTTCTGGATACCTTAAAAGTAAGTTCTGTTGCCAAGTTGGCCAACTGGATTCTCCTCTTGCCACATCGTCATATAATTCATCCTATATACAATCAATCCGAGATGTTAAGGTCCAGAGAATAGGGACTTCGAACAACGCAGCGTTCTATTAATTACTAGTTAATTAAGGCTAGAGGGACTTCAATCAACACATCGTTCTGTTCATTATTAGTTAAGTAAGGCTAACATTTACAACGTTAACATAAGCTAACTTCTTGGGTCCAGATGCCCTACATCATCCCCATCCCTCCCTTCTTCCCAGGCTCAACTTCACTCCCGATTTTCTCTAGCTCCTCCCCCTGAGTGGTGCAGGGGGACGGGGAATGGGGGTTGTGATCAGTTCATCACACCTTGTCTTTGCTGCTCCTTCTGCCTCAGGGGAAGGACTCTTCACATTCTTCCTCTGCTTCAGCATAGGGTCCCTCTCACAGAAGACAGTTCTCCACAAACTTCTCCAACATAAGTCTTTCCCATGGGCTGCAGTTCTTCACAAACTGCTCCATCGAGGGTCCTTACCACGCAGTGCAGTCCTTCAGGAACAGACTGTACCAGGGTGGGTCCCACACAGGGTCACAAGTCCTGCCAGAAAACCTGCTCCAGTGTGGGCTCCTCTCTCCATGGATCCACAGGTCCTCCCAGGAGCCTGCTCCAGTGCAGGCTTCCCATGAGGTCACAGCCTCCTTTGGGTACATCCACGTGCTCCAATGTGGGGTCCTCCATGGGCTGCAGGTGGATACCTGCTCCACCGTTAAACTCCATGGGCTGCAGGGGAACAGCCTGCCTCACCATGGTCTTCACCATTGGCTGCAGGGGAATCTCTGCTCCAGCACCTGGAGCACCTCCTCCCCCTCCTTCTTCACTGACCTTAGTGTCTGCAGAGTTGCTGCTCTCACATACTCTCACTTCTCTCTCGTCTGTTGTTTCACAGCAGTTTTTTTCCCCCTTCTTCAATATGTTATCACAGAGGTGCTACCACCATCACTGATGAGCTGGGGTTTGGCCAGCAGCGGGTCCTTCTTGGAGCCAGCTGGCATTGACTCTATTGGGCATATGGGAAGCTTCTAGCATCCTCTGACAGAAGCCACTGCTGTAGCTCCCCTGCTACCAAACCCTTGCCACACAAACCCAATACTGAGGCAGACCGCAGGATTTTATTCAAACATCTAAGCAGCTGGAAAACTATGGGAATTGTACAGCACTGTGAATTCAGAGTGGGTTACCTGGATCTTAATCACCCCTTTTTCCAGTGGACGCGCAGCAGGAAAGAACACAGGCCATCCATTCAACAACTGGATTGACAACCCACCCTTGCAAGCCATTTCAGGGGTTCAGGTTTTTGGGAACAACCAGAGCAGTGATAACAGGGGCACCAGTATGGGATTGTGAGTAGTACATCCCAAACGGTTTGACTTCATTCTACAGTTTTGTGTTTCTAGATGATCCAATGAATTAGAAACCTCTGGAAATGTTGTTTACCTTTCCTCTGGCAAAGGGCAGAGAAATGTCAGAAAAGGAAAATGTCACAAATAAGCCACATTTGTGCATGCTCCTGCCATATTCTGAAAGAAGGATGCTTTCCAAGATGAGAAAGCATGCTTTATGGCTATTAACATCTTTTGAACAACTGAAGGCAAAAGGGTTGGCAAAAGGGCACAAATGTGTGTTATTTTCACAGTTCCAGGCAACCTGCCTCACCTTCAGTCTGACGTGGCAAGCTGAGTTTCATTTGTCCTATGTTTCGTGAATGTATGAGGAATCTTTACCTACAGAGAAAACATTAGCATACATATGCAGAAGGGTGTGTGGGAATTGCGAAAATGATTCTGTACAGTAATTCCCCTGTTATGCTATACGATGTCTAATAAAACACATAGTAAGGACTGTAACTTGCTTTTATTTGAAGGTAACAAAGATTCCTTTGAATTCCTTTATGAAAAAAAGTAAAACTGCACACAGAGCTGTTTTTTTATGTTTCTCAAAATGATCTCTGCTTCTCAAGAAAATAGGTATTTTTACTGTGTAAATCACAGATTTCTTTGTAAGGTCTCTATGAATTAGCAATATTACTGACTTTAAATTGTCTTTTAATAATATGGCATTTGTTTATATGAGACCAGGCCAAGTGGATGCGATAGAGAATCTGAAGTTGTGTTATAGGTTCTTTATGCCTGCAGTCATTTTCTTTTTTGTAGAGAACAACAAAAACTAAATGGACAAAGTAGCAGAACAACATAAAGAGTATAACTGTTTCAAAACACTTTGAATTTGGCAAGTAAGGACAGACAAAACAACAAAGTCTGCCAAAAAACTGTTCACAACAAGCTGAGTGAGCAAAATGCTTCCTTTACTGCAGCTGTTTCACTTGCTTCTGGAACAAGAGGGCAAAGCAAGTCCAAATTGACCTAACAGAAAATCTTCAAGTTCAGTAAAAGCCTGAAAGAGAGTCTGTGCGGTCACAGGCTGTTGTATTATACTGTACTGTACTGTTCACAGTTGAAAACTATCCAGTACTGATATGGACCTGGCAGCCTCATCCTGAATTCTTTCTGCCAACAAGATGTCTTTGGAAGGCTGAAACAAATGAGAAACTAAATTCTTCACAGCTTGCCGAGGTAAGAGGATCCTGGGAATTGCTGAGTGTTAGATTGCTGCCCTAACCCCCTCAATTTCATGCTCTCTTTTGCTGTACTGCATATTTGTTCCAACTGGCTCCCTACCTTGGACTCTACTGCATCCTGCTGGGTTAAATGTGATGGACAGCCTATATGAAAACCAATCAGTTATTTTGACAGGAGACTCAGAGAAGGTCAAGGCCACCTCTTTTAAAAAACCTGTCTGGTGAGCCTTCAGCTGTCACTGACAAAATGTCTCTCAGGCTCTTCTTTTGATTGGGCTGTGTTTTCATTTTGTCCCAAACACTCAAGAATCCTGCTAGAGAAGCCATTCCAGTGCATTCATCATAATATTTACTTGATTGCCATTGTCCAAATTTAGAAGAGGGAAATTGTAACTCAAGTACACTGACTGTATACTGTCCTGCAATACCTAACATATGAAGGAAGACAATTCAATTTGATGTTCGTGTGAAGTAGTCTCTCTTTCAGTGGTAAAGCTCTGCTGGCACATCAATGTGCTGTTGTGAAACACTGCTTCTGGAGCTTATATAATATATGGCTAATGCACAGTTAAAGGATTATGGTGGGAGTCAGTCTTGCAGGACACTTAAGATACTCTTTTTTATTTACAGAACAGACCGCAATGAGGCTTGAAGTTGAAAGGTAATTTCATTAAAATCAGGTTTATGTTTAATATGCAAAGAGATTTGCTTACTTTATTTAAAGAATATATTTTTCACCTTCTCCAAAATGTAAAGAAAAAAAATTCATTTAAATTTAGAGTCCATAACAGTATGTCCCAATCTCAAAAGCACATCAACACTTTTTTCAACCTCTATTTGTTCTAAAGGATTCATGTTTCAAGCATGCATGTTCTGATTTAGATGTTTACTTTGATGAAGTTATTTAATAACATTTAATTACAACTACCCTTGTTTCTTGAGGTTTCTAATTCATCATTGCATTGTCCAGGAGGAGGCACAACCCACATTACACTTGCAGAGAAAGAGAGGGAGAGAAAGAGAAATAATTTCAAGTTCTATATTCTATAGAGATTTTAACAACTGGCATATTCTGTACCTCTCATAAATTTTGATATTTCAAGGTTTCTGAGAAACTATTTATTCAGTTCAGTCTTGTGACTTAAGCCTACATTAGGAAATAAAAAGAAGATACAAGTTTGGTAGTTTTCTAGCATTTCAGGTGACGGAGAGTTTCCAGAAGAGTTCAAATACTTACAACTATTGAATTAGTTTCATTTTTGATATATCCATGCAGAGCATGTGGAAAAAATGACCAAAGTTCCTTCTGATGACTTGGTTTAAATTGCATCAGAGAAAACTGAACAAAAGCTACTTCAACGTCAGATTTCAACAGTAGGACAGAACAGATCAACTCTCATTGTATTAAAATGGTGCATATATTTTACTAGAGTTTTGCTGATCTTTTTTTTTTGAAGGACAGATGCTGGCGGCTATACGTGATCATTTGAAATAGTCAGAGTTGGTATGGGAACAATGATATATTTATTCAATGTCCTATTGAAACACCCTGAGAAATGCTCAGTCAGCATGGTTTGTCACCACAGCTAGTAACTGGGAATGAACCTAATTTTGTAGTTCATAAATTCAACATTCTTAATACAATATTAATTGTGGTCATTATATCAAAACAGTATTGAACCATATAGGCAACAATTCTTTATCAAGAAATTTCAACCATGAAACTAGGAAAATTATCTAATCATAACTCCCTAATTTCATTTTGTCTTATTGAAACATACATAATTCAAAGAACTTGCAGACCTTTATAGTTTATTGAAACCATTAAAGAATGGCAGAGGTAATGGAATGACAGCATATCCAGGAAGAATGATAGTAGGTATCAATCCACTAGTCTAATTACGAAAATCATATCTAACTTACAACCTTGTTTTAGGGCTAATTGAGTTTTGCCTAGCTAATACCTGTATAAAACAGAGGACACAGGGTATGGTTGCTTATGATGGTGTTCAGGGGCAGACACATGAATCAAGGGATGAGGGCAGCTAAAACATATTTGTTCACCTGAAGAGCACTTGAGTGTCTTTCAGAATAGTATGGCTCCAGAAGATTTTGTGGGAACAACACTGGGTCAGAACAGCCGGCCAGAAGACAAATCGGTACAGATGGAAGGTAAGAAAGAACTGTCCTCGATCCAGATTGTCCGAGATCAGAGCCAGGGCTGGACTGAGCTGCTGAAACACCGGCCTGTGGTGCCATCCAAGACACCCTTAGGTATTCTGCCTGTCCTCCAGCTGCTTCCCCAGAAGGGCTTGGGCCACTTGTAAGTGCCTGGTCATAGCTACCAGCCTTATGTGCATCCCTCTGAAGCCCTGGGATGCCTCGGGTGGTCCAGGTGATTATGCATGAAACTGAGCGCCAAAGACCACTTAGTCCCACAGTCTGTTTTTATCAAGACATTTGTATCAGTTCTGACTTTTAAAAATCTTGTGTGTGTCATTTATTAGCTGTTTGTATTTGATTTTCAGAGAAAAGCAAAGTCCAACTTTTTATTCTCTTCTGTGCCCTGTAATCTTTCTTCAAACCTCATTTTTGTCTCATATCTCATATTTAAAAGCGGTTACCAGAGGTGATATACTATTCCAGATGAGCATGAACCTTTGCGTTGGGCAGTAACATGTTCCTGTTCAAATTTATTTCTATTGTACCCTCCTCTTCTTAAGCCAAGGGAAATGAGACCATTGGTTTTGATTTAGTGAACTCAAAATGTAAAGGAATGCAAAAGAGGCAGTCTTCAGGACATTTCTGACTGGTTTTCCTGTTTCTCAGAAAGAAGAGGAGGAGCTGCATGATTTCAAGCCTATATTCTGTACACATACACAGAGATAACTCTAAGAGAAAATGAAGCCTACTTTGAATAAGCACCTGAACTGAAACTCAAAATTTTGCTGAGGCTTCCCCATCACTAATCCTAATAGAATTATCAAGCAACATTGCTGGCTCTGAGTTATCCACACACATAGAGCAGTATAATATTTATCACGTTAAATAATGCTTGGGCTGTTTGCAAACAATTAGCAAAATACAAGTGTCCATTTGCAACCTGTTATTGTTTTTTATTTATGGTGCACCTTAATAGCCTAAGTCTTTCCTCATTTATGCACATGCAATTCCTGTCAAAGGCAGCAGGAATTATTTGAGTATCTTGGAGAAAAATTGAATCCTAAATGTTTAATTTATGTTTTAATGTATTTTTTTTACAACAGTAATAATTAATTGTACAAATACTATTGAATGTGAAAGGACTTCATGGAAGCACTATGTTGATTACAACCTGAATTTATCCATTTTTTCATTAAATACCTATCCATGTATTTAAATAGTGCTTCTGATAATTTTTTTTTTTTACTTGAGAAACTGCCGGTAGTTTCTAGACTGGTAGCAAGCAAAGAGATGGTTGAATAGCCGACTTTGTCTCAGAGGGGAAATTCTGACATTTCTGAACTTATTTTCATTCTCAACTGGAACAAAGACAACAATAAAAATGTATGAGGGAAGAAAATTTTAAAATAATCCATACAGAAATATGTACAATTCAATTTCAGTCAGATAAAACTAGTTTCAGTGATGTGGAATGTTGCAATAAACATCCTACATATATGTGTGCACGTATACTGTGATATAATGCTTATAATAGAATGTACATTGTTAAAATGGAAATTAAATTAAACAAAACGGTGATAATTATAAAACATTATTACTTGATTGGAGTAAAATTATTCTTGCTTTACTGAAAGAAACTCAGAAAGCTGAAATAATTATTCCGTCATTTCCTTGTGGAAAATCTCTTCACCCTCATGAAATAGAAGTAATGAAAAAAATCTCATTAAGTTTCTGACCTGCTCAAACAGAGAAGTGAGGTGCACCCCTTGGACCATAATGCTCTGGCTGCTTCACCAGGCAGGACCACATAGGACATTAGTCCCTTTCCACAACAGGCCTTTCCTTAAATGCATCCCATGGTGCCGACTTAGGTTAGTTTTACTTTTACTTATATTTCATGCTACCTATCAAAATCTAGCCTTTTTGTTTTGAATGTCTTTCTTTTAACAAAGTTTGTGGGTGAGTGGACAATAATTCATGTGCTATTTTTTAAGATTTCAGGTAAGGTTTTGCTCTGCATTGCAATGGAAAAAAAAAAGCCGTCTTGAAGACTTTTAGAAACCATTACTGTGTTAAAAAGGCCGTCTCTGTTAGAATAGTCAGCCTTTAAGAAGGGTGTGTGATTTGGTGGTCTGAGATTGTCCTGGTGCCACAGTTAGGCATTACTATCTGTAATACTATAAAGCGAGGAAAGTTTTTCTCAGAGGCCAGGAAACATACAGGGAAAATGAAGCATGGCATAACTCAAACTGGGTTAAATTTTTCATGGATATTGAACAAGTAACAAAAGAAAGGAAGAGGGATGACATGGGACAGCACCATGGTATTGTTGAATAGAGATTAAAATTCAGCTATGAGTTGAAGCTAAATATATACTGTACCTTAGTTTCTAGTTGTTGAGCATTTGAAGGACTGACGGGAAGGAATATGTGGCAATGCAAATGGTTATGCAATCAAAATGGAGACAAAATGAAAGGGGCTTTAATGCTCAATATGTGCATAATTTAGAAAACAAATTGCACATGAAACCACAGGCATGATGGATATACCCAGACAAATCAGGGGTATCATCATTTAGCTTGAAAATAAGCCAAAGAATAATGTTTCAGAAAAATGCACAGGAACATGAGGGCCATAGCTAAATTTAATGTAGAAGTTAAGACAAGTTCTTGCTTCATTAGAGAGGTAGGGATTTGCGATGGTCTTCCAATAGGCAGGGAATTTCCCTTGGTTTAAGATGAGTTTACTGAGATGTTCCTTTGATATAGCTGACTTAGATGGCAGGGGAATAATCCTAATGACCTAGTAAGTCTGTACCAATTCTGCTATGCATACTCACTTGTTTCTTTTCACAAAAGATTTCCAACATCCTGTAACTGTTTGGTTTTTTTTTTCTGTATGCCATTCCTACACTAGTTTTCATGCTAGCAGGTCCTCTTAGGTATAAGCTCTTCCATTGGGCGATTAGAGTCACAAAATCTTTCCTTGTAAGTCATTCCAAATCTTGCATAGTTTTCACTGTATGACTTTGAAGATTTTCTGTGGAGCGCATCCTGAAGTTCAAATATAAGTCAGCTTATGCCCTTTAATACCTTACACATTTAGAATTCTTTGAGTTCAGTTTCTGGGGTCATTATTATCAGGATAATCAAGTAAGCATATTTCACACCAAATAGCTCCTTGTAAATTTGGATCCCGTACTGCTTTTAGATGGATGCTCTTATTATTGATGTGAAAACCCTTTGCTGTTACTAGTGAAGTACTTCCAATCCATCCCTGGGGAAGGGGGATCCATTCCACTTAACTTTTTATAGCCATCAAGAGAAACTGGTGGGTTTAGGGTGTCATTCATCTCATCTCTTTTAGGCATGGATTTTAGTGTGAACAGATGCCCTAGATTTCCTGTTTTGCTGTAAAGTGATGATAGAGGGATCCCCAGGTGACCAGCAGAGAGGAAGGCGTTTCCCTTTTGATCCAGTCAATCCTACCACAGTTATCTACCCATCTTTTTTTGTCCTTATCCCAACAGAGTATGGTCTGTTTTCCTATAAACTTCAAAAGCCTTGAAAGAGCAGTAGTAAGCCATCTGCTCAGCTGGCAAATGCACTACAAGTGTAGCTTGATAAGAGCTGTGATATACCTGTCCCTGCTGCCTATGGCTTACTGCATGCTCAGGAAAAGCAGAGCCACATTTAAAATATCCTTCATCTGGCCTATTTTAGATATCTGGCTTAGGACAGGATGAAAGCTGCCCTAAAAAGAGTCTGATTCTCTCCTTTAACTATAAAAGTAGAATGTAGCGGTTAGATCAGAAGTAGAGGGCTTAAGCTGCAGATCTATACCCCATCCCACTGTCTGTTAGACTCTAGCCTTTGCTAGAGTTAGGTGGCAGCAGAACATGTGTTTTGAAGAATAACATGTTAGGTATGAGCTTATATCTTTTTGTGTGCTTGGTCTTCACAGTGGTAGAAGCTGGAGAAACTTTTGGTGGAAAAAGAGAATCAGAGTGATAAGCTCCAGTAACTGTGAAAAGTGCTGCAAATACTCTTTGTGTTGTTTGTTGCTATTTTGGGGGGGGGGAGTGTGTGGGGGGGGTTATGGTGTTTCTTGCTCAAGGGAAGTTTGAAGACCCATCTGCCTCCTCCCTGTACATCCCTTTTCAGTGAGGAAGTTCAAGGCAGAATAACTTGTGGTTCTTGCCACGCCAGCTTGAGTCATCAGACTGCAAGCAACAACAGGACTCTTCTCTTAGGGATGCTGGAGAAGCAAAAAGATGAGTGCAGGAGGGATGTGAGTGACATTAAGCTCAGAGAAAGAGAAAAAAAATCTGATTACTCAGCCCCAGGAAGGAAACACATTTTAAGCTTACTTCGAATTTTATTGTTAATAAAATGTTGGTTTGATGCATCATTTTTCTGGGTCTGTACTTTTCAACAGATTATAGACTATTTGGATATGTAAATATATTTATGCTATGTAGTCATATGGAGGTTATATTTCTTGTCAAAATCTCTGTTATTCACAGGTTAGAAATTATTAATTTATCACCTTATATGTTGTTTTTAAGAGATGTTTCTGACTGGTATACAAAGCAGGGAAAAGATTTCAAAATCACGTGAGTGCCCAAGCCTGAGGCCCTGCAGTTTGCAGGGAAGAAGTTTGCAGTTGTTGAAGTGTTCCTTTTCTGCAATTGTAGAAAAAAATATTCTATTTTAGCTTACAGAAAGAAATTATTTTGTTTGTATTGCTCACTAGAGCAACCAAGCAAAAAGACCTTAGAGATAAAAAAGTTGAAAAAAAAAGGCAAGGTATAATATTTTCATTGATCCTATTCAAATATTTTTCTCATGGTTTTGAGATGTCAATGTTTCATCTGATATTTGATCATTTTTCTGAGAGCAGGGCTGTGGCTTTTTTCTCTCTCTACATTTGGGAAATAATTTCCTTCAGGTTCTACTTTCAGGAGGTCCTTATCTTCCATAACAGAGAAAAAGCTGGCTAGGAACAGATTTCAGACAGACAAGGGGGCAATAGAAAACCATAGCTGCCTTTTCCCTGCATTAATGCTGTGAATGGATTATGTGCACAGATGCATCTGCACATCCCATTTCCATTCCCATATTCATTTGGCACTTGGATCCAGCACTGAAGCATATTTTATTCTCTGCAGAGTGTTGTCAAGTTTTATAAATAAGACTAGAGATCTAAGCTGAACAGCTCAGATTTGAATTAACTGGTCAAGAAATACACCAAAAAAAAATACATGAGCCCACATCATCTGTCACATCTGTCTTTACCTTCAGCTGCCTCCTGACTTACCGGCCTTAGGTGATTATTTGCTTGCTGAGCCACCACCTACCACTGGTTTTATTGGGGTCTGTAAGTGATAAGAAAACAAAGCCCACTGTCACTGGATTTGAATTCCCTACTCAAAGTTCCCTGCACCCCTAGAAAAGAATAATTAGGGATCTTCAATCTGAAAAAAAGGTCTAAAAATCACTGATCTAGGTTCTAAGTGATACATTCCTGAGTGATGATATGTTTATCTAATCCCTAACATTTTATCATACAAAACAGATCAGCATCTTCATAATATTCAATTTTTCACCCACATATCACAGTGCTGGTTCCTCAAGTATTATCTAGAACAGTAATATTTGTCCAAGTCATTACTTCCACATAGGACTACTCATCCAGTAGCTCAGGGAGGAAAGAAATAGCATGCGTTACCTCTTCAGCTCTGTGTTCAGCGTTGGGTTGGGTAAGCCTGAGTGATCTCGGACTGCATGCACCATGTGTTATAGCTGGGGAGCAGCTCTGTGGAGGAGGTCCTGGGAGTGCTTGTGAGCAGTGAGCTGAGCGTGGGCCAGCAGTGAGCCCTGGCAGCAATGAAGGCCACCAGCGCCCTGGCCTGTGTCAGCAGGAGCACAGCCAGCAGATCAAGGAAACTGATTATTCCCTTTACTCAGCAGCTGTTAGACCACATCTAGAGCACTACATCCAGTTTGGGGCTCCCCAGTACAGGAAAGGCACAGATAAACTGGAGTGAGGCCAGGGGAGGGCCACCACAATGGTCAGGGATAGAATAAGTGAATTGTGAGGAGAGGAAGTGGGACTGGGGCTTGTTCACCTAGAGAGGGAATTGCTTTGGGGGAACCACACAGAAGCCCCCAGCACCTACACGGAGATTATCAAAGTGATGGAGTCAGTCTCTTCCCACCAGTGTGTGTCTGGAGGCTGAGAGGCAGCAGACACAAGGTGAAAATACAGAGGTTCAGACTGGACAGAAGAAATGTTTCCCCATGAAGACAACTAAGCAGTGGAGCAAACTGCCCAGAGTGGATGTGCAGTCTCTGTCCCCCTGGAAATTTTGAAACCCACACTGTGGCTACAGCCCTGGGCAATCTGTTCTGAACTTGTAGCTGTCCCTGCTCTGAGCATGGGGTTGGGCTAGAGATCTCCTGAAGACCCTTCCAACCCAAATTACCTTGTAATCTTACGATTCTCTGTGGTGGGGTTACCTGAACCATAATACAACCTGTGTTAAATTTCAGTTAGTTAATAACAGCAAAATAACCCTCTGCAAACTCAAGTTTTCCATACAGATCTGCAAGAAGACTCTTCCAGGTTAATTCAAGGCTTGTTCTGCTATTAAGAAATGAAAACCTGTGCTGACATAATATTTTACAAATGTTTTTATAACAGAACTTGAACAGTCTAACAGCTTCACATCCTACAGCTTATGCCTAGAATCACATGATAGGCTTCATAAAAATATATCTCTATTTTGACCTACAGCAAAATTGGTCAGCTGATCCTGTTCACTGTGCTACAGCCAGCTGAAGGTTGAAGGCTACGTATTGCTGCTGGGTACACATTTTCATCAGCTGCATCCCACCTTCATGGTCAAGATGTTTTTTGTGCTTTGACCTCTGAAAAATATTGCACTTGGAGAAGGTGGATGACCAAATCTCTCTGCAGACAATTACTGAAACAGCTTCAAAATCTTGGCTTATTATTTTAAGTTAAAATAATAATCTGAATTGGACTTTGAATCTTTTTGGTTATTTTTATTCTGTTAGCCAGATAAATATTTGACAGGTAATACTCTGTTTCCTGCTGTTGGTACAACTAAGTACAGATTCCACTTTCCTTTGCCAGCAAAATGACTTATCCCTCAGGGTAAAATAATTCCTAAAGGAGACCGTTTATTGTTTTTCTTGCTGTTGTTCCTTGAAGGTTATACTTGCAAACTACCTAACATTGCTTCCACCAGGGAACCTCATGGAAAGGCTGTCTTGCCATTATGTTGAATTAATTTAATCTCTAGCCACCTTATTTAATCCCTTCCTTTATTTTGCCTGGATTTATTTCCTCTCCTCATTGGGCCATAATGCCTCTTGGTAGAAGCAGGACTGAATCTTTATTACCACTTCCTCTAGATGTTCTCTGCTGGATATCATGAACTTTATTCCAAGGAGTATTTAGGAGTAATCTCTTTATTCTAGGAGCACATTTGGTTTTGTTAAAGAAATGGGAAGTTCATGAAAATAAAAAAGTGTGTGAGAGTTTATGATGGAATTTGTGCAGGACAGCACCAGCAGAACTAAGGGCAGCTCAGTTTATAGTTTCCTTAAACCTGAACATTTCCTAATAGAGTAACATCAATATCAGGATGTGCTAGTGAACACATTCGTGCAGGGGCAGGCAAATATGCTATGCTACAGCAGTTACAGACAAACCCACAAGCATCTCCCCCTTCTCATGTCTCCTGAAGCCTAGGTATTCTCTCTCCTTACTAATTTTTGTCCTCTTATAGGAATATATTTCTTGCCTTACTTTCCAAGGACCACTTTGCTAATATAGCTAGCCTGTTCATATGCTTTCTTCTAGCTTTTGAGACTTCAATCCCCTTTCTGCTCTCCTTCATGGCAGACTCCTTTTCCATGTTCTTGGGAAGATGGGGCAATCTGACAATGGTATTACTTAAAAGTATCTCCATTTCTGTGTGTGTACATGTACATGTAGGTGTGTTTGGACAGAAAGGGTAAAGAAAAGTCACTAATTATGAAGGGAGCTTCTTTAGCTGAACAAAGCACTTAAGTACGTGTTAAAATCTTACCAATTTCAACAGCATTGAGGAATAAGCATGTGCATATGCATTTTGCTGAATAAATATAATACTAAAAGCTAAACACAAACTTAAGTGCCTGATGAAGTGGGAAGGAAGGGAGAGGAAACAGCATGTTACTAGGCTATCCTTTATGGTTCTCCCCTGTCCCATGCTGCTGTTGTTACCAGCTAAGGGGAGTGACAACAGCAGCAGCCGCCTTTGAAACAGTGCGAAGGGATAATAAATACAGTTTGACAAGCCAGAAGTCTAGAGGTAACCAGTATCAGACTTGACTTTTCCCTGTTAAATGAGACAATTTAATGAGGTTGCTTTCGCAATGAGTTTTGACTATCACAGCCCCAATGGGTGATAGCAATTTGGGAAAAATCCAATATAATTTTCAAACATCATGAACACTTAAATCATGATGCCCTGCACAAAAACTGAACCATTTTAGAGTCTAAAACTGGCATCCAAGTGATGCTGTCGATGCCTGGGAACAAACTGGAGATCTTGATTTATAGTGTCCAAGTTTGGATACTGGCCTATGGGTTGATATTGTTTGTCAGGATGAGTTAATGAAAATGATTCTCCTGGGTGGTAGTCAGTTCAGATTACCACAGAGACCAGCTGGATAATCGCTGCCCATCGACAGAGGAAATGTGCACCACTTGCTTCCTTCAGGCATTTTTTAAAATGCCATTTTGGTGGTCATAACAAAGAAACCAGGCTATACTGCCATCTTAAAAGGTTGCTACTAATTTCTGGATGAAACCTTGTTTTTGCTGATGGTGAAACTCAGAAAAGCCTGCAATGGTTTTGGAGGGCTCGGTACTGGGCTCACTTCTGCCAGTGCTCTCACCTGCGACATGGAAGCAAGGGCTGCGTGACAACTGAGGACATCTATGGAGGACATAGCGGTTTGCAGCACAGCAGATAACACCGAAGACTGATCTCTGGATTGAGGCACTGGCGTTGACATGCTTAGCCTGGTGAGATGGGTTAAGGCCTCCTCATACCCTTCTTTATAATATTTGGGAGGATTTTATCAAAATGCTTGAATTGGCCAATAAATGCAGCCCCACACCACTCAGAAGGATTTTTGCCCTAACTCTCAGCAAGAGTAAAGAGATGCTTTCTAGCACCAACAACTGGAGGATTAGCTCCTCCGTAGCAAAACTGGGATCTTGTCCTGGCAGCTGTGTCCCTTTTTGACAGGAGGAAAGACAGAGAGGTTAGGAGAGCAGCGGGCTGTCCCACCCTGCTGCAATGCTGACAGGCGTGCCGGGAAGGAGATGTTGATGGTGCCACTTGTCCGAAGCCCCCCTGCCAGCCCCCTGGTCCAGGTGAATGTCCCCACCAGAGAGCAGCTGTGTGCAGTGCCTGCACCGTTGCTTTCTGTCCGCACCTTTGGGAGGCGGACCTGGAGTGCAAAAAAATGGCAAGAATGTCAAGGTTTTAAGTCTGTGTCCATAGACACAGTTAACTAAGTAGTTTCGCTGGAGAGTTATAAACTGTAAAACCACTCAAGGAAAGCTTTAGTTGATGAAAATTAAGTATAAATGGAATTCATTACTACAAATAGGTTCAGCCTCCAAACATGGTGAAGACATGTGACACCTTACAGGGGTCTCTGTCCTGCAACAGAGCAACAATGAAGTTCAGTGCCTTTTTGTGTATGCACAAAACAATTCAAAGGAAAGAGTCCACTTCAATGTTTTTGCCACTTTTGTACAAGGATTTCCAGGTTTTAAAAAAGACTGTTTTAACATACATTTTTACTCAAGAAGACTGGTTTTAATTCAAACTGCTTTCATTTCAGAATTCTAATTAATTCATATTTAAATAATGAAACATTGAAACAAACAAAAAATAAAAAAGCTAAATAAAATATTTTATTGAGTCAATCTGATGTTCTCCTTAATTATGAATAAATTTCAATTTTAGGATACTGTTGTTTTGTACCAATATGGCCAAAACTCTAAAAAATAGAGCTGAGGAAAACCATTAAGAACTAGCTATACAGCTACAGATAGCAGAAATAATACAAAATAGATTTAGTTATGTATCCTCTGGCAAAACGAAAGATTGATTATAAACTTTTATTTGAATGGAAGGAAAAAATCCATCTTCAAATTAAAATTGCCATGGAGGCGAGAAAAAGAATAATGCAACAAATGGCTCTTGCTAACATGACCTAAACCAAGGAGAAGGAAAATAAGAGCCCTTCAAAGAAAATAATGATCTGGTCTTCTACATTTTTCAAAAATATTTTAGAACAGAACTATCTATTAACTGGATGATGAAAAAAATCTGATCTGAATATTTTTTTCCACATAAATTATATCAAGACAATGTAGAGAATTAGGCTGTTTTCCCCTTCTTATGTTTTTCTACATGAAAATAAACAAATGAAATAAATAAAGACATTTGCATAACTAATTAAAAAGGTAGTGAAGAAAAGAGAGTCTTTTTCAATATTTTTCTTAATCCCTGCTGTCTTCTGTACTCTACAGATTTGTTTTGCAGAGTCCTATTCCTCTGTGGATAAGAAATCTGAATGAATAGTACAACCAGCAGTGAGAGAAGGTTATTAAACCAGTAAATGAAGAAACAACACAAAGAATAAGGACACCTTGCAGACAGAACTCCCTGCCTCTAGAGAGGAAATACAGCAGGGCTATTTGGCTTAGGGATATGCATATTGTAGAGCACATGCTCAAACATAAAAGGCAAGTGGCTTTAGTAATGAAAACTCCCACATAAAGAAACTAAGAGGATCAAATGTCACGTGTACCCTCTAAGGAGCTTGCAAAGATACCAGTGCTACTACACGTGTAGCTGTCTTAGAACTAGTCATTTCAGATCTGTATCCTTCAAAACATAATAAGTAAATAACATTTCTGTTGTGACTGTCATTAGTTTCTAATAAAATGGGAAGGGGAGGTTTGGAAAGGAGGGAGAATGACCAGCTGATAAAGCAAAAGGTTATCTGCCAGACAAATGTGGTTATTGAGGCTGTTACTTAAGAGGTACAGGGGCAGCCATTTGCTCCTTCTTTCACACCGTGACATGAAATGGTATTAAAGCAAACCTGGAAGGGAAAACAAAACCAGATGCAGTTGAGATGGTGTCTCCTGTCAACAGAGAAATCTCTGAAGTGACAGATGATGTTGTGTAAGGAAAAGAAAGGGGAATGCTAAACATTTTATTCTTTTGAGTTTATAAATGCTGTGAATTATTTTTCCCATTTAGACAGAATTTTCAAAGAATCTGGGGGTTTTGCTAACCAAAAATTTTCATAAAAGGCATTTGCCTTCTGCAAAACATGATACTGACACAGCCACCCTGCTGTGAAAATTTTGGAGACCTACACATTGGGGTTTTGTTTCCTTCTGTCATGACACTGCCATGATGAAGTCTCCAGAAAGAGTCCACCATAAACTGGGGGGAGAGGAGATGCTTAGTAGTCAGGCTAACCATCTCATTACCAGTGGTTTGGTTTTTTTTTAAGACAGCATTCTGTTTAGTTTTTCTGTAAAATTGACAGAGAGAAAATACTTCAAAATGGAATCAGATGACTGTACTTTTTATTTCTCATAATAGGACATAGGAGTTTTCACAAATGTATTAACAAAAGACTATTACAAAGAAAAGCAACATGAAACCATGAATGTGCCAATTAAAGCATTCGATAGAAATATTAATTCACCCTTAAAGAAATGTGTGGAAGAAAAAGATGTTTTTCCTTGGAAGTGTCCCCGTGGCTGGTCACAAGAAACATGGAAGTACATTCTTCCAGCAGGAGTTCAGACAACATTAAGGCATAAAAAGACCGTAGTTTGATCTCTGTGGCTCTTACTGACCCTTTGGGAAGTGCAAGTAATGCCAAAAGACATCTCAGATGATTAAGGCAAAAGAGACTTCATCTTAAGAAAGAATGGGAGATTCCAGCTTAATATAAGAGACAGTGAGGTGGAAAGCATTTGGGACACTGAGTCGATAGATAATTTTAGTGTAAATGCTAATGTTAACAATTCATTTTGGTTTTTGATCGTTGTTCCAATACTTCAGTGCTATGATTTTAAGCAAGCTATATATTCTATTACCCTTACATCTCATCTTGCCATATTGCTGAATAACCTGACAGAGAATGTGGTTTTCCTTGTAATTAGGGTCCTTCCAGATGCCCTACTGAGACAGTCTGTGAAGAATCCAGCTCCCTACCATGCTGCTCTGGGTTACTGGGGTATGAAATGGGCTGGTTCGCAATGGTGTAGGCCAGCCTCCAAAAAGGACACTCTGCAGCCATAGCGGAATCACCAGAAAAAACCTGTGTTGTTCCTGACTGCTGGGGCAATCAGTGACTGCTGAAACACAGGAAAAAAAAAACCTACCTCTCTCTTCAGATCAGCCTTACAGTTTTGCAATGTTTCATGTATTCTCCTTCCTTCTGTACATTCTCCAAGTTGAAGCGTTTCTCTTTCTCATTAATACGTGTCCACCCCGTCTTTCTCAAGTTTCTTACGTCTTTTCTTGATTTTATCCTCTGAATGAGAGCAGAGCGAGGATATGCACATCTTTCTAATGCAAGAAGCAGAGGGAAAAAAAAAAGCCATCAGTTTATGGTTAGGAAATAGAACAGAATATGGTGCCAATACACTGCAAACGAATAAATTGTTAGAGTTTTGTGGGAGGGCCAGATTGCCTATGCATTATGAGGAGACAACTGTGAAGTTCTTTAAAGCCTTTTTTGATTTTGAGAAAACCTGCCATGCATTTATCTGTGGTAACTTCCTAAGCAGAAACTAGATACCATACTTTAAGGTAAGTTGTGTCAGATTTTTCTGCCATGACTAACATTCTGTCTAAGTCTGAGTTTAAACCGCCTTTGGGCATTTAAGGAGTGACATTTACTGGCTAAAAATCAATTCTCATCAAGCTCTCCTTGGCTTATATACTAGAATCTGTACTTTGAGGCTCAGAGGAATTACCGGCAATTTAAATGGGGGAACAGGGAAAAAGGGACCAGAGAAGAGGCTCAGAAGTCCATCAGGGAAATAACTTCTTTTCCCCATCCACTCTACATTACTGGACTGTGAGAGAAATAATGAAACCAAAGGAGACCTGAGAGGAAGCTTATGATTAAGCAAGGTGTATGACTTCTGTCCGTTGAGAGCCAATTTGGATGAATCTTCAGGCTGAATCTTTGCGACATTTTATTTACTGAATGCTGCTCTTCAATTGTCTCATAAGAAAGTAAATCAAAACCCATGTACTGGAGATACTATGAGAGGGAAGGGTATATCTGGCTCTTTCTAGACAGTATCACATGAGGAAAGCAGAGAAGCAGCAGGTGGAAAAGTTGAAGTGGTGCAGCTGACCCCCACACCCTGTCGAGTGAAGGTTCAAGGACAGACCATGTCCCGGTTCCCAGGAGTTTCTCATCGTCAGACCAAGACCTTTCTCTGCCACGGGGCCAGATGGCAGAGGCTTTGCAAGGATAAAGAGATATATAGAAGGAGGATCAGAGGAGGTGCTACAGTTTGCAGTCTCCTATGTGATGAGGATTCAAAGGCTTCATGGCCAACATAAGTTTCCTTTTAAAAAAAAAAATATTCTTGTACCCGGTTGCAGCCTCATGTATCACAATCACCAGTGGAAGAAAAGGTCACTGGTCTAATTCTTCATTCAGGCACAGGGAATATTAAAATGTAAGAGGTATCATATACGATAATTAGGATATAACTGCGTTCATATATTTTCCTATAGATGAAATTACTTTGTCTGCACTTCCACTTTAAGAAATTGCAGTGGACATTGTTCCTATGGTTACTGGGAGGCAGCATTTACAGAGACAGCTGATTTCTATAAAAGGAGCAAAAAATCACTGCAACTGGAATTGTCTGCTGTATTAAAAGTCACTTTGTACTACAATTTTTATTGGTTAAGAGGATGCTGAAGATTTTGCATCTAATCAGGCACAATATGACTAATTAAACATTTTAGATGAGTAATACAGTGTAATTAATTTTGTCAGCTTTTATCGTTTTGCTACACCCCCCCCCCGCCAAGGTTTGAGATTTAGAATGTCAAAAAATATCAAGAAGATTTTAGAGCAGCAAAGGACAGACTGATCTTAAATGTGGTCAGAAGAGAATAGCTAAAAATAAAATTGACTATATGTTGCTGTCTGTAGTACTCCAATCTGATCCAGATTTGAAGTGCCTTTGGAAATGTTCACCTACTATAANAATTCAGAATAATTTATATTGGGAAAGTAGTTGCTCTTCTTCAAAAACTTCAAATAATACAGTCTTCAATGTAATTCTAGCGGTTTAAGCAAGGACATGTTAAAAGGTTGAGAAATGTTTTACCTGTCTGAGAGGGAAATGTTTAGTCAGGCTAATATAACCTGTTTCAGCAAGACAGGTCAGAAATACATGTCATCAGGTTTTCCAAATTTTGAACTCTTGTTTACAGTGTCAAAAATAACTCAAATAAAAATGAAAAGATCGTGTTTATTTGACTGAAATCTGTTGCTCTGCCCTCATGGCAGTTCTGTTTCAAAGAAGCTTACGCTGATAAAAGAAACCCTTTGTTATGGATTTAGGGTAGAAGTACCCTGAGAGTCAAGTTGGAGAAAATGTTGTCTTTTATGTACTTTCTGTGGGGTCACAGATAAAAACATCTTTATGATCATAAAGTTTGGTTCTCGTTACACAACATAAAGCACAAAGAATAGTGCGTGTTTACTTCTGCATCGTATCTATAACTTCTGTTCGTGCTGCAATCTATATTTTAGAAGCATATTCAGTTTTGATTTGGAAAAAAACCTACAAGATAGATAAAAAAAGTATTTTTTTATATTCAAATTTGTTCTTCATATCACTGATCCTTTTTCTGTAGGTTTTTCCATTCTGTTTTTCACTCTGCTCTCTTTTTCACCCCCACTGGATTATTTCTTTTTATTCTCTATTCACTTGCTTATCAGGGGAAAACAACAAAAAAGCAAAGCAAAGCAAATCACTCCAAAGCCAAAATGTTAACATTCAAGTCAAAATGTCAAAACTATATTTGAGTAGGTTTCATAATTAGACAAAAGTTACTTTGACTGCTCTTATTGCTCTGAATGGATGATGATCTCAAGATTCATTTATTGGCCCAATCAGCAGACCCGTGATTAGCTGAACACGTTGCTCGTCCCTAAGTGTCCAAGGCCGGCTGTTTCTGGGGAGTGCAGGAACTTCATTTTGCTTTAGCTGGGGCTACACCATTGCTTTCCTCATTCTGAGCCGGTATGTTTTGGTTCGTCTGTGCATTTACACTGTCATTCAAAGCAGACACCTCGGTGATATTTACTGTGAATATTGACCATGGACACCCAGTAAAATGTTTAAACCATGATGCACCCAATCTCATCTTTAACTCCCGTTCTCACAAAATACGAGTGTCGGAGAGCGGCAGTACTCACCAGTACAACAAAGCACAGTCCCCAGCCTCTCACTACTGACAAGAAAAAAAAAAGTCTACACAGAGCCCACATGGCAACAAACTTATGCAAATGCACTAATTAAGGCTTGGGAATTCAAAAATAAATTCACTTGAACTCTCTAACGAATTTCCTGGCTCTTTTCTTTTGGTCTAAAGGAGTTGCAATTCTTTGTCTTTCAGAAAATGTCTTGGGGCATGTCTGATGGAAAAATATCGTCTATTAAAGAACAGGCAGGATCATTTTTGCTTTGGAGAACACTGAAATAATTACTGGGATGGATTCTGCCATCTTCCTTATATTTCCTTTAGACTATTCAGAAGGAAACTGCTACTGCAGAGGAGTTGTAAGAACCACAAGATACTAAGGAACAGATTCTGCCATCAGTATTTGCCTAAATTGATTCTTCCCTCTTATAGAGAATTAATGGGTTAACTTTGTAATGTAAATTGGAATAGCTCCCCTGGTTTCAGTTAAAAAGTGTAGGTGCATAACAATTGCAGACAAGCCCCAGAGAGGAAACTTGAGGAGTAAAATACTGCAGAAGACAGAAAAGGCGGCAAAAGGCTCTTTCTATGTTTATGACAGGATCAGTGTTTTTCTGATAGAAACATTTGAAAAAAAAAAACAGGAAAAGCAGCCATCAAGGCTTAGAATGTACCTTGTGTATAGCATTTATTCAACAGTAGTAAGAACAACAGTCTAGATGAAGTCTCACACTTCCCATAGCCTTTCACTAAGTATGATACTTTGGAAGAGAAAGGAAGGGCAGAATTGCCATAACTGAATGTTTGGTACTCAGCAAATAAACAGTGGAAAGACTCCCAAACTGCTTAAAAATCCTCCCAATGAAGAATGGCAAGAACATGTCATCATTCAAAATCATCTGTCTACATGAACAAGTCCAGCATTAAAGGTTCAAAAAGGAACCTTGAAGGGACCAGTAAAAGTTCAATTGCTTAAATGAAAGGTCAACCTGAGCTTAGTGAGGTTTCTAGGTAAAAGCTGGCAGCTTTTTGGTTGGACAATGTGGACCCTGGGTATGGATTCTTCTCAACATACAAAGATACTGTACATAGCGAGAAGGCAAACTGCTGTCTGCCACTTACTTCCACAAGAATCATGCTTCCTAAAGGTGATTTGCTGTCTTTTCATGCATCCTGAGAAACATGTGAAGAAGGGAGAAAAAAAACAACAACCAAACACCAAACCCTGACAGTGTTGAAAATGCTCTGAACCCAAGAGTGGTTACCACACTTCTTCACCTGCTATCCATTAATATTTAATCTGTACATGGATAAAATGTCAGCTGAGCTGTCCAGAAACATCTGGATGTTATGATACCTAACAAATCTAATAGGCACAGCTAATGAGCCCAAAGACGGGGAATGCATTATGTGGTTGCTGTTACAGCCTTCACCCAATGAATATAAATAGGCTTTCGTTGATCTTTTGTCCTACTGAAATGTAATCCAGTTTATTGAACTGGTGAATTGCATTAACCATTTTGACATTATTTCCTTATAAATCTAACATGGTGTCCTTGTTCTGTTCTTTCTCTGTACATAACACTAACCAAAAGGAAAGGACAAAATCCCACAGCAGAGAGGGGTTCCAAACCACTGATGGATGTTGATTTAAATGGGAAATGCTTTTTAAAGATTGAAGAGAACACCACATATCTGCAGAAAAGGGATGGGGAGGAGGCTGGAGGAATGTATTAGAAAGGATGTATTTCATACTCAGAAGGACATGCGTTATGGACTCAGAGCACAAATAAATGAAAGGTTTTAAGTAGAACTCAGGAAAGGCGTATGTGTCTGAAAGATTGCCTACTTTTTTACTAGTATAGTAGTTTATCAGGTATTTACAAGTCTCTCTTCACAAAATGAAATCAGCATGGCTACAACAACATGAAATAAACGACGGTCTTTAATTAACAGTGGTTGTTTTACCATTCCATTCTAAAACATCTCTAAAAATATTTCATAAGCCGGCTGTTATGTACATGGCAATAAAAATTTGACAAAGTTTGAATTACATATTTAACTTGGTCTCTGCTGTTTCTATGCAAGTGACTTAAAGAACTGGAAACATACAGTTGTGCCTAGGAGACAAAACATAAACTTATTCTTACTACATCTAATTTCTTCTTAATTCAGTTCACAAAAGACCCTGTTTTGTGAAATGCAGTGTGTTAATATAAACATAAAATAGATGATCCTACTACCTGGATTTATAATAGCCATAGGCAATGTCTAGATTTTTTTTTTAAATTCACAGCTTATGAGTCTAAAAGTTAAACATAAAATCTTTGTGATGATAATAAACACTTAGAATATTTCAGAAGCAGATTTTATTCCTCCTACTGTTTTTACTCTCATACCCACCTGTGACTCTTATTTTAAAAACATGTATTTATTTCCAGGTGACAGCAACAAAACAGCCAAGGTAAAGGCAAGTTACAGAATTGTTGTCTAGTATCTCTGAAGCAGGTATGCACATCCCCCGGCATCAAACTGCAAAAGCAGGAAATGTCCCCACATCTCTGAAAGAATAAGGAAGAGGCTCATCCCAAACACGCGACTCCAGTTGAGTCTTTTCACCTGTAAAATTCTTTCAATCAGTCTTCTGTATGTTTTGTTTTCTACAGTCATTGCTCCTGCAGCTCTGCAGGATATTTGGCTAGCTGAATATTGAGGCTAAAGTTTCCATGATTTCCTCAGCTTACCATTCACATTCAGACCCTGTTTATATGGCCTCTCAAAGACTATCAGACTGCAGTTAAGAGCAAAGTATGGACAAAAGATTTAGTGGGGAATTGGTAGACAAGAAATAAATCCATAACCTTGACTGGGATCATCCAAGGACTGTTTTCTGTGATGAATGGAAAATGTTTGCTTCCACTATGAAAATATGGTATTTTTAAAGAAAAACCGTTTGCCTTTATTGCATTTTCTTGTCCAAGAAATTAAAAAGAAAAAAAAAGGACAGGAAAAGCAGAAACAATTACATATTTATTTGCTTTTGGGTTTTCAATTTTCAGAAAAAAAAAAAAGTATAATTTATTTTAAAACATAAATCCCTACCAAACCATAGTTTTGATAAAAAGAACCCACCTGACATTATTGCAGTTTTCCATAGAAACTTCAGTATGGATGGTAGAAATAATTTATTACACTTTTACCCCTATAAATACCAAATAGAGCTTTCCGAATGTGCAGGCAATGTCACCGAAAGGTAAATAGAAATTGCTGTATTTGGTAATTTGTTTTGTACTTATTTAATGTTGCAGGATAGCCTAAGGACTATGAGGGACCAGTTGTGCAAGTTACTGTACAGCAGTAGAACAGATAGATCCATGCATCAGAGAGGGGACACAAAGGACACAGGAGGTGAGTAAGCATCAACTGTTGTGGTAAGGAATGCAACACAGCTTGGAGGAAAAGTAGAAATCACTGCCTGCTTTTCACATAACCTGAGAAGAGGTATCTGTAATTAGAACACAAGCAAATAGCTTCATAATCTGCTTTTGACAACGGAAAAATAACTCCTTTACTATTGTTATGAGTCATCTGTTCTGAAATCAATTAGACTTTAGGTATTCTGCTCAATATTGACGGCTCTGACAGCATCATGTCTACTGTATAGGGAAAAAAATTAAGGGCTTATAAAAAAATTAAAAATGAGAATAAAGAATGGCTAAAATAAGAAATCTTCGATATCTCAAAATATTAGAATCTTTAAATGATCAACTCTTTCTTAAGATTAGCTGTGAAAAATTAAAAATGGAGAGAAAACTCAGTCTCTTAGGTTAAATGTGCACTAGTAAAAATTTTCACAAAACTGAAGAACAAGTGAGGAAAAAAATCACTGATTAGTTTTTGTGTATGTACAAATGGGTCAACACATTTGTTCTGGACCTGCACTTTTTAAATTTGCATTTATAGTAGAAAGAGAAAATAAATTTTCAATTCTTTTTCCTAAACATCTGTGTGGGATGTTAACAATTCTAAGGAATTTTATAAAGAAAAGGAAGATATTAGATATTTACTATGCCCATCTTTGTAAAAATGTAGTAGATAGATAAAGGAAATAACCTTGGCCCCAGTGTTTAATATTGAACTATTTGGTGGGACTGGCATAGATTTTGCCCTCTGAAAACATAGGAATGGCAGCCACGTCACAGCTACAGATGGCTTTGGAGTCAACAATATTGTCGCAGGATTCAAACAGTCCTCAAATGAAGTTTGCATCTTGATAGTGGCTATCATGGCTCAAAATGAAGAATAAGAAATTGTTTTCACATTCCAATATATATTGCAAAAATTGGCAGTGGGAGATGAGAGCGCCAACATGTAAGAACCCAGCTCCGTGCTACCTTTATCGGATGAGCATTTCCCCTTTTTGGCATTGTAAATCATAACCAAGGGAGGCTTTTTCACCTGACAGGGTAATTCAAGTGAGGGAAAAGTTGTTCTCTTTCTTTATTTCACAGCACTGCAGAAGCTGGAATAAGTGGGATGTGATAAGAGAATCAGGCCTTTTGGTTGAAGTTGGTTTTTTTTAAGAACCAACCTCCACAAGTATTATTAAGAATAAAAATATTAAACTACTGCAGAGCAATGCTTTTTAAAACCTTTCTAAAATAATAGCTCACATCTATACTTACGTCTGGGTATTTTTTTTTTCCTTTTCAGAATGATCTGTACAATATTGCAAATAGTACATATTTATTTTCTCTGTGGCTTTCTGCTAGTTGAAAATTAACTTTGGGATATCTCAAAGATGCAATGTCATCTTCAGATGTTTAAATTACAGTAATTACAACACCTTCTCACTGCTTGTTATTTTCTGGTCTTTTTTTCTCCCTTTATTTCTGTGTTGTTTACTTGACACAGAATTTGCTCATAACACTAAAAAATACACCTTAAACAGGATAATATGCATCACTTTTTCAGCCTTTCCCTGCTTGCCAATTACCATTTTGGATGCAACACTCTTGTTAATTTCTGCTGTGCAACATATGGATAATTTCTTTCTATTTCCACTGCATTTACTACTGTAATAACTACTGATAGTTCTGCCAGGCAGTGTTGCCACTTGTCCCTTGAAATGCAAGAATCTTCTTTGCATGCCTAATGTAACATGGGTGTTCTCTGCAGCATAGCTGATCAGCTCTTTGATCAGATTTTAAATATATAAACTCTGTCACATTATTTCAAGGGTTAATTACGTCTTAAAAAAAAGTTCTATAGTTTCTAATTACAACTAGCTTCCGGTTTTGGATGATTCCCGCTTATACATTTATATGCAATTCCCACTATGGTTGTACTCTGCCCAATCAATCAAATGTTGCAGGCTACCCCACAACACCCTGGAATTCAAAATAACCCAGATGTGGTATTCCTTCTGACCACCATCACTGGAGGCAGAGGCCAAGGTTGCTGCTGGAAGGTGTCTGGGTGAACAGGTTTTAACAGGGAGGTGTGAACAACAGGGTGACTCTTGAGACCATGTGGAAGCTGCAGATGAGACACAACTGCACTAACACAGTCCACAATTTTATATGGCCCAGGTTACAGTGGTCCAAGAAAGATGCACCAAACAACATGTTGACTGGACAACCAGCACAGGCCTCAGCTACAAAGTCCATTGTGGGCTGTAGATGTCTATCTGCATAGTCTTTGTAAGCAGCCAGCGCTTTTTCCAGCCGCTCCTGAAGAAAAAAGTATATATGTTGCAACCGCTGATGGGAGTCCTCAAGGGAAAACCCCTGGGCAGCCACCCCAGCACAGCTGGATGGTCACAGGAATGGACCATATTGCACACAAAAAGGGGTCTACTGCTTGAAAGAGCAGACACTGATGTTACAGACAAATTCTGCCAGTCGTAACAGGTAAACCCAGTAATCTGATGACAATTTAACAACAGAGATACTGCTCCAAGATCTGGTTCACTTTTTTGCTCTGGCTATTTGGGTGATATGGGTTGTAAAGACTGCAATGCACCTCCAGCAGACCCAAAAGTTACTTCCAGCAGGAAGTGAGCTGGGTGCCTCCACGGCAGCCCATGGCAGAGAAATGCATGCTACAAAAACAAGCGCGAGGTCCAAGGGGCCAGGGGCAACGTCTTTAGTGGAACAAAAATAGCCACCTTTGCAAAATGTCTACCACTGCAAGCACTGCTTCACGTCCCTGGGATGTGGGCATGTCCATAGTGAAATCCATTGAAATAATTTGCCATGGCTGCTCGGGAGTTGGTAAGGGTTGAGATAGACTCTGCATCAGTCTCTTGGCCTGGGCATAGACACAGCAAGCCTGAGCACAGCTCTCTATGTTTGCATAGACCAAAAGCCTCCAGGAGGCTGATATGTCTCAGTGCAGAGTCTTCACACGACCACTGTGCCACACTCTCAGAACATCAGGAGCTGCGTCCCCAGCTGAAGGACCTGTGTCCTCAGCTGCTCATTGCCACATGGACAACCACCCTTCTCCTGCAGGTCCTGCAAAATATCCCCTTCCCAAAACTGTGTGACCAAAAGATTGATGGCCATCTCAAGATGCAGAGAACCTAAAAAGGCATTGGCAGGCAAAGCCACAACAAAACTTTGCAGGGTGAGAAAATTACAAGGGGGTGGGTCCACCTTTAGTACAGGCTTAAAGTGAGCGAAAAAGACATGAGATTCAAAGGCTCTAGCAGGCAATAGCTGCAAGAGGTTGACAGGCAATAACTGGAAGAAGTTGAGCTTTCCTGACAGCCAGTTTTATTAGTTCTGAAAACCCACTAAGGGCATTCATGGACGTAATATTTATAAACTGTCTTCTTTGAACAGGTAGCCTGTAACCCCGACAGAAACATCTCCCACCCCAAGACTTCAAACCCTGCTTTCCACAATATTCACCCAAAAAGCATGGATAAGAAGCATAAACATCATCAAGGAGAAAGTGCTGCAGCAAAGCTAGGAGGGCATCTGCAGAAAGACCCTGGCAGATGTAACTAAGAAGAAAATTCTATGTAAATGGGCGAAAAAAATCTTCCCGTATGTTACAATGGAAACTGCAGTGATTCCCCCCAGTGGACGGGTTCAGCTAAAGCGGCTCTTGGGGACAGTGCTGTATAAACATGAATGTTAAAATGGACTTCTTTCACAGATGTAGCTTACCCATGTCAGGTGAATATAATCCTCAACTAAACACCCATATTTTGTTAAAAATTAATATAAAATTAGTCTGAGTAAATTATCCAGAAATAAATATTTTGTATCTTTTTCTTTTTCCTATTTATGTTAGTTTTCAGTTGTCTCCATGCCTATGGACACTGCCCATCTCCTTTGGACAGAGGAGAGGTTTTTGAAATTCCCGTCGTAGTTTTTGTAACATTCATGATTAAGCCTCACTTTTCAGGGCTAAAACTTTTTTATTTTGTGCCTTTTTTTTTTCTTTTTCTTTCCCCATTGCAATTTGTCTGGCTCTGCTTGTACGGCAGCAATTTCATGGACCAAAGCCTTCCACTGGGGGTAACAGAATATATGTAACAATTCGTATTGAGTTTCCATCATGTTGCACTAGTTGCCACATATGAATGAATTTAGGTTTTGCAACACCCCTGTGAGGTGGGGACATATTGATTTTCCTTTATTATAGATTGGGAAACAAAGACTTTAAGCAACAAAGCCTCAGTCAATCACAGAGCCAAGAGCAGATCCCAACTTTCCCAAAGCCTAAATTGTGTTGGTTATTGCAAGGCTATTTTCCTACCTTCAGGTTGATGGGGTTTTTTCAGATAAAAAAATACAAGGGACAATAATGTTAGTATTAAATGGCTCACAAAAATGTAGGACCAGATATACACATGGACATCTTTTTCAGGTTGTTTCTATAATCTAATACATGTATTTTGGAGAGTGCAATATTGCTGCAAATTTGCTATACAATCGTTTTGCAAGAGCTTGGGTGGAAATTCTGAAAACTTTTGAATACTCTTTTAACTGATAAGTTTTGTGGTACTAAGTAGCTCAATCTGTTGTCTTTTCAAAGTAGCAATTATTTCTGAACCTTTCCCTTCCATTCTTCATTTTTTCCTTAGAAAGGAAGGCCTAGTAACCCTGAGCTACAGTTAAGAACACTGTTGAGTTCCCCATATCTCACAGAACTAAAGAATGAGAAGTTGTTTTGAATAATAGCAAGATTACCCCTTTTCTTGACAGTAAGAAAGTTAGTTGTACCTGCAGCAGAGCATATAACTCAAGTCAATTTTAAAGGAATTTTAATAAAATATTTGAAATCTAATTTCAGGCTTTGAGATCCCAAAGTTTCAAAGTCATTATATTTTTCCACTTAATAGACCCCTTTGTGACTACTTCTTGACAATTCCCCCTGGAAACATTTTCTAGGAAGTAATACAAGATATAAGTGAAAAGTCAGAAGTATTTCTGCTAATTTTAAACTCCTTGGCTTTTGTTCTCCTATATAGTTTTCCTCTTAAGAGTTAATTACATCCTGCATGAAAATCAGCAACTGAAAAAACAATCCCATATTAGGTTTACACATGCCCTTAGATAGATCAGGAGTCTTCTGAAATACTGCACAGATATTGACTATATATAAACACCTAGCATTCAGACAAATCCTTGATATTCAAATGTTGTATGCAGAATGCTACAAAAACAAATTAGATTTGATCTAATCTCTGCATATAAGCCTGTGCTGAACTTGTACATAAAAAAATGGTTTTATAATAAAACGGGGAAATGGAGACAAAAGTGAGAACAACAGTTCACATTTATCCACTGAGGAATTCATGATCCTTGTAGCATTAAGTTCAGTGCTTTAACTACAAGCAGTTTCACTGTGGGGACCAGCATGATGAGAGAAGCAGGGGAAAATTCAAAGCAGAAGGAGGGGAGGCTGAGGGAAATTAGTCAAATACACTTTTTTTTCTGAATACGTAAACCAGAACAGCAGCTTGCTTTTATTAGTGCAGCAGCAAAAGAGAGGCAAAATGAAAACTGTAGAATGTTTGAAATATAGATGATTAATTCAATACACCCGTTTTGTTTGAGTCTTTCTTGGAATTAAGTAAACCAACACTAGAAATATATGGGCCAACCTGCCATGGTCAAACGGTCACTAAAAAAGGACTAGCGTTCTGGGTCATGATGGTTATATACTGTAGTCATAATATCACAGTGTTAAGTATGGACCCCTGCAGCATATAGAACTGCTTCAGGTATGGACATATCTACCTAGCCATAGTATAAAACACAGGTCAAATAGTATCAATTTGGTGTGTCTTTTATTCAGAAGATAAAACCATCTAAAATACAGTACCGATTCTACAGGGTGTGAAGAGTTCCTTCTATGCTGGGAGTTAAACCAATTTAACGGTATGAAATAAAATCACTTATCAAAATTGCCCTGGAAAAAGGTCCTACACAATAAGACTTCTCTCTACAATAATACTAGTATGGGCGTAGTTGCTGAACCTGTTGGGAAATTAATGAGAAAATGGGTCACGGAGCTAAGTACTTGCTATAAGCAGATACTCATTAACAAGGTAGTGCTTCACACTATCCCGTGTTTTATTATCATACAACACTCCTATGAACAACTACATTCAAAGAACATCATTAAGCTTGCAAAACCAATCTCCCCAAAGAAGCAAAATTCCAGAATTAAATCTGGTTTTGCAGCCTTAGTACAACCTCATCTTCCCTGCCCCTGCTTATATTATTCTTCAGCTGCATGGTCATGATCATGTTCTGCTCTCCACTAGAACTTTCCCATGTTCAGGGCATAGAAGGGTTAATACTTGGCTCTTAGCTCAGTATTTTCTTTTGTTCTGTATTAGCACCCAGGATTTTTTTACAGTGCCTGATCCAAGCCCATCACTGCATCAGAATTCTTCATTTCTTTTTGTCTGGGCTATGGTGCTCACCAATATACTATCTGCAGGCACTGACACCACTTTGTATCACTGTCAGTTGTTCATGGGAGTGATCAGAGCTGGCTCAGGCTCCCTCTGAGCGTAGACCAAATTATCTGGCTCACAGTGCTGCCACACAACCCTCGCTTTAGGGATCAGTGGCAATTCTTGAGAGGCAATGCCAAGCCCTCTAATTTCCTGTCAACAGTGGCATCATCTCCCTTTTTCTGCATCCCAGATTATCAGCAATGGTTCATGTCAGCAGATATCTTGCCTCCTTCAGTGAGGAAGGAAAAGGCAGCCCTAAAGTTGCAGGGAGAACTGGAGCCCATGCCACCAGCTCACAGAACAGCATTGCTAACTGTCCCACTCCCCTTCCCTTTTCCTAGAAAATATGCTGCCTCATCCTCACTGTCTTATGGTCTCCAAACAATGTATCCCTCCTCCTCTGCTTGAGGTCAGTCTTTCGCTTCCTCTGTGCCTTCGGGTCTTCTGCATTCAAAAGAGCAGGGTTGGCTGAGAGTGTTTACATGCTTCACAGCTGGAGTAGCAGCCCATTAAAAAAGGATCCACAGAGTTCAGAATGCAGAAGAGAAAAGGAAGGGCAAAACAAATGAACTTGTGGAGGGGATGATTTACTGACCACCACACATGCACTGCTGAGTATCCCTTCCTCTCATTTCTGTTATGCTTGGAGGGGACTTCATGGGGCACAGAGTATGTCAGAAGATCTTGACCTGGAAGGGGACACTCTGCCCCCATTGCCAGATCCCCAGTCCTATGCCAGCTATGGGCAAAGCAATTAGGTTCTTCTTCTGCTATCATTTTATCACCCCCATCATTCTGCTTAACAACTCGTTACTTCTGCGACTATGCTTGTGAACTCAAAGGTGTTGGAGAGATGGCATCAGCTATGAGACACATGGAAGCAGTGGCTACCTGTGCAAAACTCTGGAGTCTGGAGCCTACTCATCAGGACACAGAATCTTTTCTATAAAACCAAAGATTGAACACAGTTCTCCAATACTGCTTTTCCTACCAAAGACCTATCTTTCTCTTATGTAAGTGACTTGCTTCTGCCATTACTTATCAACTTCTGCAACAATTGAGCAGGGAACTTGCAGAGATCTGTCTTCCCTTGCTTTTCTGGCCACCTTCTCATGTCAAGTCTATTGTGGGCAGTGGTTGGTTCTGAAGATGCTGAAAGAATGACTATCCCTGATTGAAGCTCATTCTTCTTTCCATCAGGGTTCCAATGAAAATAGTCAGGGATACAAACAAGGATATTTGCATTTTGAAAATACTCCGCTTTTGTTTATATGATTTACTCGGTTGCTAAGCTCACAGGCACTGAACATCAACACAGTAACTGGAATATTTTATGAGCCTCAAAGTTTTGAGAAATCTGCTTTTTCTGGAATAAGAATATGAAAATGTTCACAGAATTCTATTGGAAATGCTCACGCGGTTTTATCAAACCTGCAAATTAAGGTTCAAGGGTGATTTTAACATCGCATAGAATTGGCTTCAGAAGAGAAGTTGAATATTGTTTGTGAATTACTACCATATGTACTGTGAAATGGACATAAGGGCCATTTGGTCCCTGGAGACTTGGCTGATTTTTTTTCATTGACTTCATCAGAGCTGGGTTTTCAGTCAGGAGGTATCAAGGTCAGTTGACTTTTTAATTTTTTTTAAATTCAATTAACTAAAATTTAATATAGCACAAATACCTGCTGTATGGTATAAACTGGATATTGCCATTCCCATTCCTTACTTTGGAAACTGTATGGTCTTCCCCTTTAATGAATTGGAATTTAGGATTGTGGAGGAATAAATCTGTTTCATCTCGACCCAAAGAAACAGATTAACACTGAGAAAACCTAATAGATTTAAGTTAAGTTTCAGTAAACTCCACTGTAACTCCAGAGTTTAAAAAGAAAAAAAGGAAAAGAATGTTTCTGAATTTCTCTTTATAAAGTATATATGTATTTCAGGTGATAGATTAGAATTGACAGTCTCACAGGGTAAGAGTTTGTCACCTAGATTCCTTTCAGAAATGTGTATGGGTGAGCAATGTGAAATACACTCTGTGAGAGGAATCGAAGACTTCTAGTCTCCATTTGGGACTAATCTTTCAGTCTGGAAAAATAGTTTTCTAAAATGAAAATGGATAGGTTTTCACATTTAGGGTTATTTATAAAAAAGCTTTTTACATTCTGTAGGTTCGCAGTGTTCTGAAGACAGCTGGCAGCGCTGTACGTTTTGAGGAGGTCTGAGTCACTTCAAAATACATTGTTGTGCATTCGTATTAAATACCTTAAAACACTGACTGCTGCATAAAAATATCTCCACTTTTTTTTTTTTCCTTACTTCATTGCTTTTAACAGAAAGTCTTGCTTTTTGGAGCCATCACCATGTGGTGTGTAAAACATTAATGTATACCACTGTCTACACCTCGTATTATATAATTATCCCTGTTACATTTACGCAGTACTGGGCTTCTGTGCAAGATGTACAAAACATAAAACTAAAAACATCTTTCTAGTCAAATAAAGAGCTACGCTTGCAGCAGTCTTTAGCACTATCAAGTGGCAGTAGATAATCTGCTGCCACTTTGCCTTATCTTCAGTAGGACAAATTATGGATCACAACTTGTCCTTTAGTGTTTGCATGCACTTAAAATGTTCATCTGCCAGACAGATAGCACAATTTATTTGAGAATGAAGCACATTTCTGAATGGGCTTTTAACTCACAACACATTTGACTGTAAACAAAATGAAATAGGAACCTTTAGCCATTACCCATGGGGGGATAACTTCTAGATAGATGTGCAAATGCTGGGTAAATAACATTCACTTCCTTCAAGAGTATGTGGCTTGTGGATTTCTTAAATTTTTAGATTCTCAGCCTGGAAAGCACCAATTCATCATCTAGTCAGACACTTGCTCTGTTGATAGCTCTGGAATTTCATCCAGTTACCCCAATGCTGAGCTCAGTAATTTGGATTTATGCTGCATTGCAAAGAGAGTTTCTACAACTGCATCTATTCTTGACACACTCAGAAGAGAAGCCGACCTTTCTCATGGGAAGTTTTGTCTAGTGTTTCATCATCTCCGCTGCTAAACGCATATGCATTTCTAAATTCTTAGCTATGTTTCTACAATGTATTACTCCTCTTTTTTCCCCAGTGCAAATGCCATTATTTCTGATTTCTTATACAGGTTGCTAAATTCTAATCTTACTCTAGTCCATAGGACTTATGAACCTAAATTTAGTTCATGGTCCTACTCAGTGTAGGCATTAGTAAGAAGTTTGCCAGAAAATTATCTTCCTAACTATTGACAAAGATATTTACCCTTATTTTATTCGTCATTATCTGAATTAGTTCAGTATTAAAATAGTGTGCCATCTCAGGCATACGAAAATAGATCAGATATTCCCAAAACAAAATCCTGGCTTTCAAGAAGAAAAAAACCTTTTGAATTCTAAACTCTAAATTCTTTTCCTTTCTGAGCATCAAAACTTGCAAAAATTATGAATGCATCTTGAACTGTAATTGAGGCTCTGTTATCAATGTCCAGTCTAAGCATTTCTTCTAATCTTTCTTCTTTCACAAAGCTCAGATCCTGAGACATGCAAGATCCATTGGCAGTGGTTCATCCTCTGTCATGGGGGGCTGTGATTCAGCCCAAACTTGGTATTTTAGACAAAGAGTACATTTCACTACTTCTCTTCGGGAAAAGAAAAAAACAAAAAAAACAAAACAACAACAACAAAAAAAAACCCAAACAACAAAACAAATAGAAAAGCAAATACAGAAGTAATTTGTTGAGTTTAATTTATGCCATGCATTTGGGAAAAATGTGTTCTTCTGAGCTAACCCCTGCAGCTATGCAGTCAACAGGGAGTTTTCTTGTTACAGCACATGTGGTTTAGCACTTTTTCAGTGACTCCAGATATCCAAATGCAAAATCCAGCATTCAGAGACATCATGTGGAGTTTTGACATTCCCAGGGCACCCAGGGTCTGGAAGCTGGTGAAGGGATTATAATGAGACATAAACATATTATTTTTAACCCTGACAGTTATAAACTAGTTGCCAATAATATTTCTTATTTCATATAAGAGAAAACAGTATGCACACTGATCCACCAAAGAGACTAAAACTTGGCATATACGAGCAGCATTTCTTAGGAATTATTAAAAAGATTTTACTTTCACTTTCACTAAGAAAATGGGGAAATTAAATTTTCACAACATATCCCACTTGAGGAAGTTTTTAACGTCTTTTGAAATTTCAGGCTGTTCGGTTGAGCAAAATAGGGATAGCTTTCACTGTTTCAGAATTCAAACACCATGTAGGGAAGTACAGAACAGTAATGAAATTGCTTTTGTAAAATCCAGGAGTGGGTTGCAGCTCCCTGTGGCCTGTGCCATCCCCCTTTCTGAACTGGAAGGCATGCTATACAATGGCTCTTCAAAACCAACATTTCATAGAGGAGGTCACATACTGCAAACAAAGAGCTGTCATATGGAGGACCTATCAACACAAAATGTTATGGTCTTTACAAAATGTTATAGTACATTTGGTCTTGTACATTACACTACTGGATTACTCACATTTTGGTTGCCTTAGTAGTCACAGCAGGTTTAGTTTTTTTGGGGAAAAAAAAAACCAAAACATTTTGATCTGGGTTTTTATCTTCTGGAAGCACATGAGGGCTAAGAAGCACCTAGTTAGACAGTCTCCTTGTAACAATACTCACAATTACCACAGCAATTTTTCAGTGATAGCTTATAAAGAGGGACAAGAACACCAGCTGTGAACTGGACAAGAAAGCCAGCTGTGAACTGGAAAGCTGTTAAAATATGTGGAT
Organism: Ibidorhyncha struthersii; assembly: GCA_013398815.1. Lineage (NCBI taxonomy): Eukaryota > Metazoa > Chordata > Aves > Charadriiformes > Charadriidae > Ibidorhyncha > Ibidorhyncha struthersii. The sequence goes on from VZSZ01004246.1 coordinate 210,909, forward strand.
AGGTATATGATATCCTTTACCATTTGGTGATTAAACAAGCATATTTTCTGGCCATATTTATGAGGTTTGGAAGCACACTATCATGAAAATTGGTCTCACTAGACAGAGAGCCAGAGGTACCCTGGGTGTGTTAACAGAGGTGTTTAAAAGCGCCATTTACCCTTTTCACTGCTGCGATGAGGAAACTTTTCTGGGAAGAAAAAACTGTACTAGCTATTTCTGTGCGAAAGCTGGAAGAAGTTAGCTCATTAACAGCTACGATAACTGTTAGTGAATTCATTCAAAGCTTAACAGAGAATCTTTCCATCAGTCCAGCTGCTATAGATGAAAGAAGTATTACAGTGAGATACATTTTACAGTCTTCTACTTATCCAACTCTTTTAGCAAGCTTATTCTTACGTCCACAGAAATAGTCTGAGATGCAGTGAGGAAATAATAATAAAAAATTACAAACTGAAGTCTAAGTTCTTTTGCAAAACATAAGGTTTCCATGAAAGAGAAGTCATAATTAGCACTCAGTATCATCAGTGTATAAGAAATAGATGGAGATTTATATTAAGTGGTGAGATTAACTGGTGCAATCTGAGCCATGTGCCAAACCTAAAGCCCTTTAGACTTTCTGGATTCTGTATAACCATGTCTGACTCATCACTGAATTTGGGTCATTCTTTATGCGAAACCTCCTTTGGCACAGAATTTTTCCAGTCCTAAACCTTGACTGTGCAATATATCTATCTTCTAATAATAATTGAAAATATTATTATTGTTTCTGGTATTTTTATTTCACTGATTCTGATTCCCAGCTGGTTCCATTTTAGGCTCTGACTACATTGTGTTAACTGTTGTATGAACACAGAGAAAAAAAGACTTTGCTTTGCTTTGAAGTGCCTTCAACTTAATATATAACAGGATACAATAAAGCGACTGTTGCAAACACCAGAGGCTGAAGGGGCTGAGAGACTGGAGGAAGCAGTAATAAACCCCTGCATTTATACTGGTCACTAGTCTGCATAGCTTCATGCTTCTGCAAAACCTGAATGTTTTTTTAAAATTATAAATATTGTCCATTAATTTCAATAGCCTTCTTCCTACCTATTGTCAAAGGTGACGGATTTACTAGAGGAAATATAGAGTAAGACACAGATACTGATCAGAGTCTCATGCCTGATATATCCATCTGTTTCATTTTGTTTTTTCCTTTTGTATATAACAGTGCTCTTATGATATGAAGTGTTATTTATGATTTTCTGTTTGAAATATATATGTGGAATGAAACCAAACTCAAAACAAAAGTACTTAAAAGGAATGATTCCTGTCAAAAAAACTGAAATATTCTGTTATTTTTATCTGACATGCTCATGATAAAATTGATCATAAACAAGGCAACCAAGGAAATTCAGTTCCAGGGTTGGCTATCTTTATTTTTTTTAGTTTTCCAGATGACAGATCACTCTGTCTTTCTTTCTCTGTACAAATAATGTGTTGTGAATTAAAATATGAAAAAACATACTGTCTAAATGAAGAATTTGACTGACTACTTTTACCAAGCATTAAAATCTACTGGTGTCATACAGAAAATAAATTAGTGAATCTGTCACATAACATTACTTCAACATTATTGTTAACGTTTACATACTAACACCCATGGGGTGATTGGTGCTTCCCAAGCATATTGGGACAAATATAAATAAATAACCCCTTGCTGTAATCAACTGTTATCTGAGTTCCTGCCTTAATCTCATCTACAAACCAAACTTTATGAATTAGAAAAAATACCAGGGAGGACCCACAGATTTCAAAATTCAGTGATTTTACAGCCATGATGAAAATGAAAAGGAATTTTGCCTGGTGAACATGCATTATGGTTCACCCAGTCAGAAACGTCAGGAAAGCAAGGCTTCTCAGTAAAAGCTAGGACAACCATCTGATACGCAGTGAGCAACTGGTAGAGGGGGGAAATAAGCTCTCCAGATATCTGTTTAGAAAAATGCATTTAGGGAGTCACATGAACGGTACATTCCCAAACTGAAGCAAATAGGGTGTTACCTATTCCGAGCTGATACTACTCGGTACTTCAATTAGTGATCTTGGATAGTGGAGCAGCTTTATAAACTTGCAAATCACTCCATGCTGGGAAGAGTCGCAAACACTTTGAAGGACAGGGTTAGAATTCGAAATAATTTTTGACAAATTGGACAAGTAGCCTGGGAAAATGGATGTAATTCAATAAAGACAAAAGTGAAGTTTTATACTATGTAGGAATAATCACCTGTAAAACACAGAATGGGGAACACCTGTCTAGGAGCTGGTAGGTGTTGCGGATGACAAAGTGAACACATCTAAGACATCCTGCTTTTGGGAAAAACAAAACAACAACAAAGCAAGATAAAACCAACCTGTAAATATCACACTGATATGGACAATTATCTATATTTTAAGATATGGAATAATCCTCTTATTTGGATCTGATAAAAACGCAGTGGAAGAACTCTGTAGCACAATATCCAGTTGGAGAAAAACAAGAACAAGAATGATCAGAGAACTAAATAACATGATTTCTGAAGAAAATCTAAAGGAGCTGAGTTATCTAATTTAGAGTAAAGAAGTCATGACAGCAGACTTTAAATACATGGAAGGTTAGTTTCAAAGATTATGATGACAAACTGTTGTGTCATATTCACTTTAGCTAGAATAAGAAGCAATAGGATTAATTTGAAAATGGTTAGGGATTAGGAAATGCATTGTAGCAGGCAGAATAATTAAACAGTGAAACACTGTCTGGAGAAGTTTTTGGTGTTTTTTTGTTGTTATTCTTGGTGGTGAGCTGTGCGCTTTTGTTTTTTTTTCTCCTTTAAAGACAGCTAGAAGTCAGGTGACCTTCTAAGGTCTAGCAAGATGTAGACTGCTCTGGTCTTTCTGCAGGGTAGATGATATCTTGACCTCTTTTCCAACCCTATTTTCTATTATTCCATCTTCAGTCCATCCAAACATACATCCTATAGTTCTATATCATGGCTGATTGTAAAATATATTCATAGAGACTGTGCTATTTTCCAGATTGTGAAGTGAAGACAGTCCAGTGGGGCCAGAGGAGCAGAAGTGCAGCACAGCTTTGGCTTCCACCCCAGTGGTAGCTGGAGACCAACGGGAAAATGCGGAGAGCAAAACTGATCAGAAAAGTGTGACAAATGTGCAAACAGATTTGATGCCTCTAGGAAGGAAACCTGATACATTTAGGAGTCCTAACTCCCCTTTTATAAAAAATCCTTATTTTTTATACTATATATGCCTCTCTTTAGGTTAATACATAGAAGAATATGTCTGTGGTGGGAGGAGGGGTGTACATATATGTTTGTTTGCTCAGACATAGGAATAAGGAGCAACAGAACATTTCCCTGTCAGGGGAAGATATGCTTCCCCATTTGCACTTTTTTACATGAACAATTTGCAGGAAAACTACTGAACAAAGAGCTTAACTGTCGCCCTCACCTGATTATTCCATTCTTTACTCACAAGTTCCAGGGAGAGGCTCTTCCTATTAAGGCTTCCACTGGCTACGAATTTTCCAATAAGAATTTTTTTTCACTGAAAAATGAAAATTCACCACAAAAATCTCTGAAATTACTTAGTGCAAAATCCAAGTGACCATAAGTTTACTTCAGGCCCAGGATTGGTGGGGTTTTTTTAAGTCAGAGAAAGACAGAGACAGGAAGGACAACAGACATGATACTGGTAATTTGGCATGGTGTTTCTATGACAGATCACCTGATTTTAAATTCTTGCTTTCTGTTCTTCCACATCACACAGGACTGCCCTGACTGCAGCCCAATGCATGCTTTGATGCTGGTCTCTCTTGTTCTGCCCTGTTCAGGGGATAGTGGAACAACCTTCCCCTTTGTATATGCAATGGACCATTGATTAGAGAAGGGGCCTGAGCCTGGTTTACTAAGTGACACTCAGTATCTCTTTTCCCAAAAATTTCAGGATATCACACTATGGGGGGGNCACTCTGGTCAATGTCTTCACTTTTGTCACTGATTCTGGCATATGGGAATGCCTGAGATTTTTATATTTCCTGCTTCATTTCTTTCTGACCAAATATTTTCAAAAGAAAACTACTGGTAGTTCAGTTATGTAATAAATACATATGTATTATATATCTGTATTTTTAATTTGAAATTCAAAATAGTAGAAAACATGATTTTCCTTCTTTTTTACATGTATTAATCCTTTTCTCACACTTTGTGTTTCTCTAGGCTTTCTCTTGTCTACCTTTATTTACATTTTGCTTCAGTGATTTATCTTGTGTTTAATTAACCTTATTATAATCTCTCTTTCTACTGAAACCCCAAATGACCAGAGGCCCACTCCTGTTCTTGTTTACGTACATGGCAGCAGTCATATTGACTTCAGTGACGCAGAATCCAATCTCTTCTGGCTCCAGAGCATCAGAATTACACTTTGATCCATTTTGTACTACAAATACATTAATTTTCTTTAGCAAATTTAAAGGTAAACTTACGCACATGGATAGTGGTAAGATGTCATTTGAAATTGAATTCTTATATGTCACAGCTGAGTGGGATAATAAACATGATAAAAGATAAATGTATTGGTGTATTGTTGCTATAAGACTGAAAGGATGTAGAAAAGTGGTGACTATTTCTATGACAGAAACACGACATTCATATTCCGACTTTATTTCATTAACTGATCTGAAAAAAAAAAAATCACATTTTTTCATTCTGTCTATAAACTGAGAAAAGGAAGCTAAAAGACTGGAGGAAAAGGCAGGTAATGTGTATCTAGACTGCTCATCATGGGACCAACTTTTCATTATTTTTTCCCCAGCTTTTCAGAGAGACAAAGCATTCTAGTGTATTTGGAAAAATGCAGTTTGAACAGCTGCATTTAGCAACGAAAGTATATGAGGATATTTGAAAGCACAAACCAGAGACAGATTTAAAGAAGTTTGATTGGTATGACTCACTGAGGCCCTGCATTCAAGGGGTCACACTGGGCTTGCCACTTATGCCATTTACTGAGAAATAGTGGGGGTTACAGCTCTGTGCATGATCCATATTCACCCCAAATGTGAAAGTCTGGAAGGTAATTGTCTACACTGAAGCTAGTCACCATGGACTCTTATGAGCATTAGGTCCTTATTTCTATTATAAGCATGAGATATTAAGAAAGTTGAAAAAGCCAGGTGAGAGGTGTTTCTGGAGCTATGTATCTTCCTTGACTATGAAGTAACTTTTAGTTGCTTATATGAGATGAGGCAATACTGAGAGCTCAGGTGCTTGGAAACTAGCTCCATCTCATCACTTTGCCTGCTCACCCCAGGCCAAGGCAAGGCAACTGTGTATGGTTTCTGCTCTGCTCCTGCCCTCCTGCCCTTCTTTCCTCTGCTCTTCCTTCCTCTGCTACCCCTGCACCTGACCACACCAGTTGGGTATCACACATTTTTACATCCAGCATAAGACGTATATTTTGGTGCCAGCCTTCTGCTCCTTCACCGAGCAGAGTGCCTCCCATGCATTCACAGCACAATATTTTGGTGTCTTTTCTGTTCTGTGACCAGCAGTGCCAGTAGCAACCACAGGCAGTTTTGGGGCTGCAGAGCAGTAAAGAGACTGCAGAACTACACGGCATTGGGGAGTGCACATTTGATGGGGACTGGCTTTTGGAAGGGTTTCCACTAATAGGCACATTTCACCCAGCGGGCTTTGTCCTGCAATTGCTGCATCCCATGGAGGATGCATCAGCACAGGCATGGCTTGCCTGACGTGCATGTTCACAGGCTTCGAGAGAGGGTTTAGCTTAGAAGTGTTCAGGTCTTCCTGCAACTGCTGTTAAATCGTCTTGTTTAAATATAAGAATATATTTTGTTAGTTGCACTTAACACTGAAAGCATACAGCCATGTCATATTGGAAAGCAAAGTCACTTTTCAAGAACATACTTTAAAACATCAACAGCTGATTTGCTAGATAATAACAGGACAGAGGCAAGGTACTTCCTGGCACCAAGAAAACCCCCAACAACAAAACCCCCAGATTTGCTTCAGAAAGTAAATTTTTCAGTGTCACAACTCGTCTATGTGCTGAACTATACCAGTAAATCTATTTCAGACTTGTTTTTCTGACACAACAAATCACATTTGTCCCTTTTTCCCTCAGCTCTTTCTCTCCTTTTCTTGGGCAGGAACCATATGGCAGATAATATTAATCTGACCTTCCTCTTGTCCCAGTACGTAAAGTTTTTCTCCCCTTTCGTTATCACTCTTCATATACAACTACAATAAATGTCAGGAACTGACGAGCAGTAAAACAATTTGTTCTCTTCCAGCTCTTGTGTAAGTCAGCCAACAGAAGAAAAGACATCTTACAGTAAGATATTTTACAGACAGATATTTTTATACAATGTTTTGTGAAACAATGAGTGGCACAGCTGCTCGTGTTATCTCTTTGCAGAGTGAAAACAAAGACCAAGTGAGGAACGTGCTTTTGAAGGGCAGGAATGAAGCAGTGCTGTCTCAGCATCGTACAGCGAGTCACGTCCATCCTACCCCTTTCAGACAGGTCTTCCGGAGCTGTCAGCCACCCACCTTTCCTTAAAAGCTTCATCCTGTTATATTCAGTATTCCTCCTATTTCAAAGACTGGTTTTAAAATAATCTTTTATTTAAAATAAGAGGATTTTAGATGTCATATTGTATTTTAACAAGACAGAACAGTTTCTCCCTCTCATCTCCCCCCGCTTAAAACAAAGCGAGCTTTAATTTTTCCTGGTGTTACTTAAATAGAGTCTTTTTTTAAGGTAAGTGCTGAAATTGTTTTTCTATCATAAGCTTATTCTATCACACTTTTAATCTAAGAGTACATATAACAGTTTATATAGAGTTAATAAATTATGAATAGCTCTTTCAATAAATCTTTAATCAGGTGTTAAAAATCCCAGCAGGCTGTTAGGTTACTTATCATTCTGGTTTATAACCTTGAAGTGGTGGGCTTATAGCTGCCTACAGCAAGCATCGTTCATACCTGTAACTATTAATTACTTATTAACCCTTCGTTATCACATCACAGTGCAATTGTTACAAAGTGCTACTTGATTTTCTTCTGCACTGCTCTCTCTCTACCTATGGAGTTCCTGAGCAGGTGAAGTGGGTTGAGTACCAGAGGTTGCCTCCTGGCCCCAAGGAACCCACATTTTTGCTTTTGCCTGCAGCCACCTTAGTATTTTTGACACAAAGTTTTTCCTCTAAGTAAGATTTTTGTGTATGATGATTGGGACATAGAAGGGCTCAGAGGGGGGGTGGGTAATGAAAGTAGTTCACAGCTTTGGTTTCCAGGGCTTTACTGACAGCCTATTGACATTTTTAAAATATTCCCTCTGTGTAATTTCCTTTCCCACTTCCCACCTGTCACTTGATTCAGGGGCACCAAAAATAAAATACAAAGTTACTCAGAGGATGTGCTGAGTCTTTCTTGCACAATGTTTGTGAATTTGTCAGGCTTTAAAACCAACTGGTTGAAGGAATGGTAAACTCCTCAGGGCACAATGTCAGTGCAGCCACTGGAAAGACTTCCTGGAATAAGCCCTTACACCCACACCTCCCCTTCTACTTTACCAGTAGTGTTGGATAGGATATTTTAAACAGAATGAGCAAACCTTTCAAACTTAAGAAAAATCAAGATCAGAAACAAACCTGAAAGCAAACCTCCTCTCCAGTTTGGGCTGATAAGATAGGCTTCCTTGTACTTTCCTGAGATGCAGCTGTGGATAATAAACCACTTGCACAATGTGATGCAACAGTTTCTATACGCTTGTACTAACTTTTCCTTCTCTACTTGTGAATGCATAAATACCTATACTTAATTGCTCTGTCGTGGACAGGCTGATGTGGTGCAGATCTGCCTAAGCTTAAACATAGATTTTTTTTTTAATATTCTGAATACTGTTTCTTCCTCCTCCCCATCAAATCCTCCAAGGCTCCACTTTGCTATGTAACCTGTATCTTGTAGTTATTGGGGTGTATCAGAGTCCTCATTATGGAACAGAGGGTCAGCTAGGGGCTGGGAGGGGAAGGGGCTGAATGACTAGCTGAGAAGCTGGGATATAAGAGAAGGAGCAAGGCGCAAAGAGATTGAACAACTTGACTGTAGGAATAATGGAAATAAAGGGAATGAAGGGCCACTGACACTGGACTACCTGCTACACAGAACTCACCAGGGAGGTCAAGTACTCCAGCAGCAAGGAAAGATCCCGTCTCAAAAGCACAGTTGTTTTTCAAATCAAGGGTCAGTCCACCACTGTAGAGTTGAAAAAAAGTGGAGGAAAGACCTCTTCACTTAAAGATCGTGCCCAAAACCTGTGTACATAGAGATGTGAAAGATATGCATGTGGAGATTTTTTTAAGAAGAGATTTTTTTTTCCATTTTTTGTCCACACAAGAAAAAGCTTTTGCTTTGTCTTAAGGCAGCTACCTTAACTTCGAAGCTGTAAATTGAGAAAGGGAGCCTTGGCTGCCAAATTACCTTTCTGCAACAAAACCAAGTAGCGGAAACCTTTCTGTAGCATACAAAGCATAGAAAAACTGGACTACAAAAGTGGCCAGTCTTAGAAGTCCCCAGATCCAGCAGTCTGGCACCACAAGATCTGCCACTGTAGTAACTTCATCACCTGTGAATGTCTGTGCTTATCTCCAGATCCAGGAGCTGAGAGCAATTCCCTCCTGAACACAGAATTTGAAAGCACGTGGGATCTTGCAGCTGATTACTCACAACCAAACAGCACCTAGCCAGTGGATGAAACCTGACTGGCCTAACTGAGCTTATTCCATCCACGTCATACTCATGAAACACAGACCACCTGAAGGTACTGCAGTAAATGAAGCTTGACTCCAGGTCTTTGTTTTTAATTTCCCACTGTCTTTTCTGTATATACTTACAACAAATGTGGAATATAAATAACAGTACTAGCAAAATCATATTGATAAATTAATTCACTAGTTCACAATGAAATTTCTAAACTTCTGCAATTAATTTGTTAAACATGTCATAAAATGTTGTCATGTTTAAACATTTTTAATTTGAGCACAAAATATTCAGGGATGTAGCAAGTTCCCAAATTGACATAAACTGAGAAACAGATTAGTATATCAATGGAATACATGAATTCTAATATGACTTAAATTTAAATGTAAACGAGCTAAAAGCTATTAATAAGGCGTTCAGACACACTAGGAAGGAAAACTATGCCAAAGAAGTCTTGATCAAATTAGGGTTTGGTGCTGGGGCCACTTCTCTTTAACATCTTTATCAACGACCTGGACAAGGGGATGGAGTGCACCCTCAGTAAGTTCGCAGATGACACTAAGCTAGGTGGGCACATTGATCTGCTTGAGGGTAGGATGGCTCTACAGAGGGATCTGGACAGGCCAGACCGACGGGCTGAGGCCAATGGTATGAGGTTCAGCAAGGCCAAGTGCCAGGTGCTGCACTTGAGTCACAACAACCCCATGCAGCGTTACAGGCTTGGGGTGTTGATTGACAGCTGGCTGCATATGAGCTGGCAGTGTGCCCAGATGGCCAAGAAGGCCAATAGCATCCTGGTCTGTATCAGGAATAGTGTGGTGAGCAGGACTCGGGAAGTGATCATCCCCCTGTACTCAGCACTGGTGAGACCCCACCTCGCGTACTGTGTTCGGTTTTGGGCCCCTCACTACAAGAAAGACATTGAGGTGCTGGAGCGTGTCCAGAGAAGGGCAACAAAGCTGGTGAGGGGTCTGGAGGACAGGTTTTATGAGGAACAACTGAGGAAACTGGGGCTGTTTAGCCTGGAGGAGAGGAGGCTGAGGACCTTATCGCTCTCTACAACTACCTGAAAGGATGTTGTAGAGAGATGGGGACTGATGTCCCTAGTGACAAGTGATAGGAGGAAAGGAAATGGGTTCAAGTTAAGCCAGGCGAGGTTTAGGTTGGATATTAGGAAAAAAATTTTCACTGAAAGGGTTATCCAACATTGGAACAGGCTGCCCAGGGAGATGGTGGATTCGCTATCCCTGGAGGTGTTTAAAAAAAGGGTAGATGTGGTACTTGGGGATATAGTTTAGAAATGTTTTTTGTCAGGTTAGGTTAATGGTTGGACTTGGTGATCTTAAAGGTCCCTTCCAACCTTAACAATTCTATGATTCTATGATTCTAAGTAACAGTCTGTCCGATTTGTAGTCCAGCACTTTATAACTCATTACAGAAGACTAAAGAAAATAGAACTGCTACTTTCCGGAAATAAGACTACAGTAGATGAGATAATGTCATGTAGAAAGGTCACAATGACTCAATTCCTATATATTCTGGGGATATAACATTTTTTTTTTGAGAGCATAGACATAGCCACAGCTCCATTATCCTCAGTTCATGTGTCACGTTCATCTCTAATGTCACCTAGCTGACATCTGACACAACTTTCATAATCTTAATTTCACTTCTGCCTGTAAATCTGCTGGCAATCATGCCCAAAGGACTATCAGAATTCTCAATGATTCCCCTGCCAAAACTCTTGTTCATGATCCAAATGCGTTTTAGCTTCCTTGCTGTAGTTCTCAATCTGTCTAATCCTGGCTACCCAGAAGACAACATATCATTACCCTATTCCTACAGAACCATACAAGTGTTTCTCCTCCAACTTCATTAATTTCTTGTATGCTTTTGGATTAATTTTCATGTTACATCTATTATTGTGAGATATCAAGTCTGTGAAGCTCAATCTGCTTCAGCAGAACCGTCTGTTAAAAAACCCTCTCTAGCCAGCTCCCTCCTTATTGCTGCTCCACATTTGTCCAGGAGCTTTGCTGCTGGTGCTTTGCATGACGGGCAGCCTGCCCTGCTCCTTCAGGCTTGAATCATGAAGTGCTTGCTCTGGGTTCTTCCCCTTAGCTTTACTTCCTTATTCCCTTTCCCTGTTGCTAGGAAAGAATAGTTAGTCTGGTGCCGCTGGGGCCATGAAGGCACAGACAGGACTTCCAACAGTGATGGCTGAGGAGGGAGCTACTCAAACAGACGTGGCTGTTGAAAGAGATGGGTTCAAAAGCAAGGGGAAGAGGACAAGGCCCAGTATGAAAACACACAGAAAATAATATTTTAACTGCAGTATTTTAGCTGTAATATGCAATTTGCAGTATGCAATAATATTTTAGTTACAATAGATGACCTAGAGGTAGCATATAAATTTAAGGATCATGCAGGCTGGGACATCTTATAGTAACTTGGAGACTACTTACTTGCTGATCGCAGCAAAGTTTGTACTTTTAATAAAAATTAGTTGCAAGAAATCTAGCAGAGGACTATCTCCTCTGTCTAGTCTCCACTTACACCTGTCATGGACAAAATAAGTAACTTATACACAGTACACAGCCTCACAACTTAAATTTTCTTTATACTTGGAAGAGTCACAGACTGTTTTCCATCTCTTTTTTTCCTTTCTAAATTTCAGAATTTTTCTTCTCACCTACATTGATCCTTTATAACAGTACTTTTTCTGTTTCTTTCTGTGTCCTAACATTTAAATCTGGCACATTGAGGCTCCAAGTGGGATGGGGAGGAGAATCACAAGTGAAAAACTGAGAAAACTCGTGGGTTGAGATAAAGACAGTTTAATAGGTAAAGCAAAAGCTGTGCATGTAAGCAAAGCAAAATAAAGAATTCATTCACTACTTCCCGTTAGCAGGCAGGTGTTCAGCCATCTCCAAGAAAGCAGGGCTCCATCACGTGTAGCAGTTACTTGGGAAGACAAATGCCATAACTCCGAATGTCCCCCCATCCTCTTTCTTTCCCCAGCTTTTATTGCTGAGCACAGTGTCATACAGTATGGTCAGCTGGAGTCAGCTGTCTTGGCTGTGTCCCCCCGCTAACTTCTTGTGCACCCCCAGCCTACTCGCTGGTGGGGCAGCACAAGCAACAGAAAAGGCCCTGACCCTGTGTAAGCACTGCTCAGCAACAGCTACAACACGGGTGTGTTATCAACATTGTTGTGGTCAAAAATCCAAAACATAGCACCATGCAAGCTACTGTGAAGAAAATTAACTCTGTCCCAGCCAAAACCAGTACACTGATATAACCAGCTTGGAAGTCTTATGGGTACTGCTGAAAATGCCCTTTGGGTACTGCCGAGAAGGCGGCACGTCTCACCTGTGCACGTCCCAGAAGATCCAGAAGATGATGGACTGTGAAACAACAGCTCCTCTGTCCTGTGAACAGTGATGGCAGCAGTGATCCTGGAGGGACCCATCTGCACCCTGTTCTGACTTCAAGGCTTTGAGGGACATAGAATTGGGGTAGTGATGGACTTTGTTATGGTAAGAGCTGAGAGTAAAGGTCAAGGCTCCTACTTAACACGATTTGGACTTTAAAGTTTTTATATTACTCCTGGTATGAATGAATGCAGTAAGGATTAGTTTCTGGGCAGAGAAATACTCCAGAACTCAACCTCTTCTTCTGAGAAGGGTGGTCCTCTCACGTGATTGATTTGATCTGATTTGATTCTATTTCATCTCATTCCATTACGTAAAAGAGCTGAGCATCTGGAAACGTGCGCTTCATTTATCATATAAAACTGGGCTTGTTCAGTGTGACAGGATTACATTGAGTGATACAGTTTATATGACCACAATAGAAATATTGGTTTCAGACTGCAGAAATTTGAGGCAAGACTAGAAGCAGAAAAATGTAGTATTTGAAAAACAATGATCTGGTTGTAAATCTGTAGGACAATAGCATTGGACAACTGAATTGACGACCTGGAAAATAAGTTAAAATTAAGAAACATTAGGCTATAAGAATATTGGAGGCACAGCAACAAAAGAAAAAATATTTTATGGCGCATCATAAAAAAGAGGAGACTGAGTCATTCTGAACTCTTTCTAGATGGTACAGCAGTGTGTTATAATCGTGAGAAACCTAATCAGGTAATGGCATGCCAGTGCTTCCAAAATGTGTGTCTGTTGGAATGAGGCATCATGTTTCTAAACTGCCACATAAATTCGAGTCTAATTTTCAGGGTTCAATACTTTTATTGAGATTGCAATTTTTCTCTGTCAATGTCAGAAATGTATGAAAGCATTTATGATAATTAAAAGAGGAATGAAAAATATATGGCCCTAGAAGGAGCATTGCTCTATCCTGCCAACCTGGGAGTCTATGACGGCAGACTAATGGATGCCGAATTCTTCTATGTCACATATGTCACTGCATTTCTGGAGAAGGTACAGTGTAGGAAACTGAATGGAAAGGCCCTGCTATATACTGCATAGTGAATATCTCAAAATTGGCTCAGCTTTGTTACATTGACATTGCTCCAACTTTACCGTAACCCCAGCAAAGGACATCATGTTCTGGCCCATTGGGATCCTGCCCAAGCCAATATTTGTGAACATCTTGCTAGTGCTTTCCTGGCTTTGACAACTTTCACTGCATGCTGTTTTACACAATAGAGTTTTCTCCTGGATTTCATTCCTGCTGTATTTTTTCCCCTTAGTTATTACCTTTGTCTGCCGTCTTTGATTATCATGTGACATTCGTCTCCAAACATCACAGGCAGGCAGCTCTGGTCCATAGCCATTGTCATTCTAACCATTGAGTAGAAAAACCAGCAGGATTTTTCAAAGGATGTAATGCTGGGTGCTTTGATTTAAAGATTTACACCTATTAATATTGGAAACTTACTTGCTTCTCCCTTTGGATGAATTCATAGCAACAGAATGTTTTGTAAGTTGAAAACTAAATAATTGCTAATGTGTGAAATACTATCCATGTGACACATCATCTACACTTCTCTTTATTTGATGCAATACTGGACTTAGATAAAGGAATTTTTGATAGAGGGGCTGTGATGTTCCAGACCATTGAAAAAGGTTTTTTAAAATTTTGACAGAGTTAATTATGGACTATGAATGTTTTCTTACACCCTAAAAAATGCAAGTTTGCGCCAGAGATTAAACTGACTCCTCATGGTTTAATTACATTAAACAGACTATGTGGAAAAGCATGGAGAAGCTAATATTGGCTTCTACCTATTTCTGGTATATATGATTTTATGTATTGTATTCATTAAAATAATAAGGAAGTAATGTCATTTGTGCAAAAAAAAAGTTGTGGGTAGTGAAATTGTATACAGCTGCAGTGATTGTAGCAGAGTCAGTGATGCAAGTGTGCAATAAAAACCAAACCCTGAAATGACAAAGCTTGCTTTTCATATCCAGGCTTGATTCATATAAAAGCTGTACAGGAAAGAATGGAAGCCAAACTAAGGCAGAGTACCCACATAAAAAGCAAACTTTTTGTATTAAAGTTGTTACTGGATGTAGTCTTCCACACAAATCAGGCCCGTTTGGTAGGTTCCCAATGCTTTTCCTGTTAGATGGCTTCGCTCTGAAATTCCTGCAATGAGGATTAGTGATTTTCTTCACAGAGGCAATTAACAAATAGCAGAATGTATACCCTGCTGCTGATACTGCAGTTTGGGGAGATGTTGCTGAGGTAGTCCTCAGCAAGGCTGAACAGCTGGAGTTTGACTCTAACTGTTCTTTAGAAGGATGTTTCTTTCCCAATTCTAGCAATACTGGAGTTACCATGTGCACAAGCAGAGTGAAATCAGTGCTTCAGTACAAATTCATTATGAGAAATAATGATATGGATGAATGATGTGAAAAAGAAAAACCTTAGAAAGCTAAACATGAACAGGTCTAGTGAAATAGTTTCTACATCTTGATTATATATTCTAATGCATTTCATTTTCCTCCTCACCAATCAAGTCCTGCTTTTAAACTGGACTTAGTCAAGCAAAAAAAAAAAAAAAAAGCTTTTAATACAGCCTGTAAATGCCATGCTTAGGAAGTTCTTTCCTAGGTCTTTGGTCTATTCTGGTGGCCTATTTACAGGAAATGTGTATTCAGACTTTCTGCTAAGGAGTGATCTATGGCTGTTCCATCAAAAAAGCACTTGAAAGAAGCTTGGGAGAGGGGAAAGTGGAAGAAGGAGGAAGACTGGCGTGGTGGTAAAGTGGCAGAAAAGGAGAGAAATGAAACTGAAAGATCTTTTATCCATTTCTTTTTCAGAGTAACAAAAGGCAAGCACTGAAACAGCAAGTATGAGACCTCCTCTTTTCCCATGTTGGACCTCAAAGAAGTCTGCAGGGGTGAAGTCTAGAAATGCAGGACTTCAATGCAGATAGCATTGACTATTACAGATTATGTGATACTTGAACATGAATGTTGTCTCATTTCATGGCTCGCCCCTCTCACTTCTGCAAAGTTGAATGACAATCCAAAACTAAGAGTAAATATTTGTAATTTCTGGTCATTTTCCAGGAACTCCTGGGAATGATGCACCTAGTTGCTCTCTATTTACTATTGTCTGTCCTTTTGCTAAAATTGTCCTGTTTCCATCACAAATATTTTTCTTCAGCAAAAGTGTGTTTATTGATTGTAATATGCTTAGATGCTGGCTAAGGGAACACCATTTTCTGGTGCTATCTGAACACAGCACCAGGATGATTCTGATGAGGAAGTGCAGGAGACCATAAAAAGAAAGCATTAAAAGTCAGAAGGGTTCTTGCATAAAGCTCAAAGAGTAACATTCTGCCATTAAAAAAATCTCATTTAGGAGTTCGACTCCCTCGTGTGCTGAGCTGGTAGCTGACTAACGTTCTCAAATAGTAGAGAAATTCTCCAGTAATCCCAATCCAGCTCCATGACACAAATAGAAGACTAGACTTGCACTCCTTAAATGGGGTTCTGAAAGCCTCCAAAAGAGCTCCCATCTAAGGAAGCAGCCAGCTGTCTACAGAGCTCGGCTTATGGTGGGAAATCCTCCCTGCTTCCTTAGCTTGTGGTCTTTGAAGCCCCCCACTCCTCTCTGACTCGCTTCTTCAGTATTTAATACACCTTAAATCACTTCTGTAAGTGTAATGTGGAAGTTCTGAATTCTTCTTGCCCTCTTATCACTTTCATGCTCATTACCAGAGTTGTTTCCATGGACAATGTATTCCCTTTCACCAGTAATCCCTCTTCTTCCAGCTGTTATGGACCTGAGCAGAAGAGAAGTAATCCGACTGCTGAGCAGCCCCAGAGCCACGTCCTCAGACTTACAGTCACCAGCGAGCTTTCAGCCCATCACCGACAGAAGCTAATGTGTTGTTGAGGTGGTGCTGGGATGGCAGGGTGGAATCAGAGGTGTTGTAAGGCTAGAGACTGACTGAGCAGCATTCAGACCACTACCCACTTGCTTCTGATCCAGACCAGGATGAAGCTCAGTCTTCTGAAAGAAACAACATGGGGAAAATAATCAGACAATAGTCATGGATACTGATGTGGCAAAACTGCTGGCAAAAGCAAAGAAAAATAATATGAAAGAAAAGAGAAAGAATCTTAACTGGTCACAAACTGGAGATATCTGTATATTACCACAGCGAGCCTTGTCCTACCCGGCCTGGGTATGGACAGGCACCCATTGGTGGCCACAGGGTCCTCAAACTGGATGCCACAACCTGACCAAGAAGGGAGGCATATGGGGCCCATAGACCAGAGCTAGTGAGTTTAAAGCTAGTTTTAGAATATCCATGCTACCGTGTTTGTCATATGGGTCTCATTATTAAATAAAAGTAATTTGGAATGAATCTAGACAAATGCACTGCACTGCATGCAGAAAGGCTTGTGGATGCAAAATACACCTCTAATTTTGAAGCCTGTTTCTAGTGTGGTTATACACCTTAAAAATATGACTTTTTGTCAGGGTGTAAAAGATCTGTTTTTCTCACACTTGCAGAGGGTTCCCAAGTAATGAGGAATGATCGATAGTTAAAAGAAGCATTTAATCTATACATAAATTTGAATTCTAAATACACTGAGCCTATTAAGTTTTGATAAATTGCTTAAATATTAAAGGCAAAGTGTAGTGTATGATTTAGTTACCTCTGTAGCTGAGAAATGTTCTTATTTAAATAAATATTTTGTGGGTTATTTCTGTGATTTTGCAAGAAGAAAACCCTTAAGGAAATAAAAAAAAAATCAATATTTTTTTATAAATTACTTTTAAGAGAAGCCTTATTAGCCAGGCTGAGGTTTGGTATATTTGTAGACCTATATTACTATTCAGTAACAAATAGTCAAATTATGAATCTTTTCTTTAAGATTAATAACATTGATAAATTTTCATCTTCATCTCTGCAGAGAGATTAAAACTGACACAGAAATTTAGAGTTCCAGCAAGTTTTAGCTCTGAGATGTCAACAGACTCACAAATTCTGTATTTAGGCTATTAAAGATAGGCACTCTTAAAAAAACTTAGATCCCTTCAGTTAACTAAAATAGTTTTCATGACTACTATGGCAATTTAGGTCGAGAAGGAGGTAATTATCTGCTGTTATTCAGAAGCCCTGCTCTCTAGGACTCCCAAGCCCTAGATTATCAGTGGAGAAACATAATTACAATGCCTCATCCTAGAAATAAGGTCATTTATTTCTTGTACGGGATAGAAAGAAGTGTTTTGCAGCTGCCAGATACAGATATATCTATATATACTGCAGCTGAGCCCTGATATAGTGTCAGGATGAAATGCAGCATGTATCATCCCTTCCTGTGCTCTCCTTTGGAAAACATCTCTGGTGCATGGGCTGAAAGATGACCAGTTTCCTTCTGCACGTCCCCTGGATGTCCACCTCCGGAATGGACAGCTTCTGAAGGAAACTATCCTGGCAGGAATCGGAGTGCTGTATGCAGTCTGACCTGTTGTGATGTGCGTGTGTAGGGAGAACAAGGGCAGGATATTGATCTGAGCCTATCAAGTCCCATTTACTCTTAATCCACCACTGGTTACTTGGTTTTACTATAATTTAACAAACACTTCTATCATGCACTGATCTCAGACCTGTGCTTTGCCTGGACAAGACACAAACAGGAGACTCAAAATGTTGTCGCTAACAGTAAGTGGATTTTGTGGCTATAGTAATATGAACGGAAAATCAGTGCATTGTATTTTACTCAGATTTCCCGCAGCAAATGGAATCCCATTACACTCACTTCCGTGAACATAATTTTTTAGATTCTTGAACAGGCAGGTCTTTTATTTGGGGTTTTCTCCCTGTAAGCAATGTGATACAACTCATCTGTGTTAAGTAAAATTTTCTTTGCTTAGCCCAAGCCTTTGTGTTTATTATCTGCTCCTTTAACCGTCTTATATCTCTCTCTCTGCAGTTAAATCTGTGTCTCTTTATAAATGATTCTTTAAGAAAAACAAGTCTAAACCTATTTCTGCAGGGTCTTTATCTGCAGTGACTGATGACCTGATGACTTACTGTATCTAATACCTACATTTGGCATTGTTTTGCAACTGAACTTCTAAAAACAGGAAGACCTCACCATAGAAACAACACAGCTGCATTTTTTCTTAAAGATTCTGCCAGGGGACACCTTTGCCAGCCCTCATCCTCCAGATTTCCTCTCTGCCATCTCTTTTTAGCTGAAACTTGCATCAGGCTGAACATCGAAAAGGTGCAATGCTTGAAAGGATTTCGGGAGATGTCTGAAACTACAGAAATAGAGTATAAATATATGTGGGAACCACCCACTCTTGCAGATGCAGAGTGAGCATCCTGCTTCTCTGCACTAGCAAGGGAATGGGTGTACCCACCTCTTATCAGAAGGTGTCAGTATTGGCCTTGGCCTTCCCTGTGCAGCAAGGCTGAGCAGAGGAAAGCCCATGGGTCAGTCATGAAGTTTACTTTTGCCCTTCTAAAACGCCTTGCAACACCTGCACATATGGCTGCAATATTTTGGAAAATATTTCTGGATACCAGTTGGTGTCTGTGAGGTGTATAATATTGATGTTTCAGAATGGTAGAACAAGTTGGGGGGTGTCAGCAGTGGGGGGTTGTCGGAGGATGGGGGTGAGAAGGATGGATTTACAACACTGAATATGCTTTTTATACCACTGATATTTGAGTTGCCAAAGCATAAAAATATTTTAAGTCTAGTTCAGCTGTCTCTTATTTGTCAAATACTAACTGGGTGCACATGTAATTTTTAATTTCTAGGTGCTGAAAACCAGTAATGGCTGCCCAAAAACAGATTGTGGAAGTGTGCCAAGATGCATTTGAACCCAAAATTTCTACTCCTTATATTCTCATCTAAATCCTTCTGACATTGTTGTCTCCAGCTCAGGGAAAGAAAAGGAAAGAAATAGAAAAAAAGATTGTTCCAAAACCTACAAAGTAAACAAAATACAGGGCACCTAAATCCAGGCACCTTCCCAGCTGTGTGGTGCAAAGGGGCGTCCGGGCAGATGAGGCACTGTACCTGTTGGATGAGATGTAAAGGTCTGGGATCTCAGTAGCACTTTGCTGAAACCTTCCAGCAGTAAAGCACTTCTGGTATCACTTGTTTCCATACCTTTGTTCTTGTCAAGGAGATTATATTTATATCCATTACATTAACAAGGCAAAATGCATACAGGCTTTGGATGGACTTGCTGTTGACATCAGCCTTAAACTAGCAAAATTTGCTGTTTGACTGGGATCTTCAATGATTAGATAAGATACTAAAATAAATCTTTGTATTCACTTATGCTGAATAATACTTTTGCACTGAATTAATTGTTTGAGGAAACGAAGCAGAAGCAGCTTGTTGTATAGACATTTCGACTTTGGGTAGCTTCTTCTCTTCCAAGTCTTGATCAGATTATTTCTAAAACCTAAGAGAGTTTTCAGTGAATTGCACGTTAAACATTGGGATTTTCTTATCATGGTTTGCATGTTTCCAATTAAAAGCCTTATTCTATTGCCACTGGAGTAACTGGAAAACTTCCCATCAGCTTCAGTGACTGTAAAGTCACTGAAAGACCAAATGTTTCTATTATGCTAGATTAATAAAGATATTTTGACTTTTTTGACCTCCTCAGGTAAATAACCACCTAAGAAAACTCTTCCAAACCCACCAATCATAAAAACAAAGTAGTTTTAGGCAAATGGTAGTAGATTATTGTTTTATTCTCTGTCTCTTGAAGCAACGAGCATCTGGTGCTTTAAGGACTTCATTAATTATATTTAGCCAACAGCATTATGCAACTCATGGACTGAGGCACAGAACTTTTCCCTTCATTCTTTCAGTAATCAGTTTATGCCTTGAAGCAAAAGATATGATTATATTTAAGTTTAATTCACGCAACAAAAATCATGTTTATCCACGAAACCATTTAGCATATCTCAAACTAGATGCTACAGAGTTTGACTCTGGCATCCTATAACACTGAATCTCAGAAGGCAACTCTGGACAAAGACTTGGGTCTTTCCTTCTTTTCCTTCCAGTCCTGTAAAGGGAACTCTGCTCTCTCCATTCACTGATAAGAACTGATGCTTCTGTAATCGGGATGGTAGAAGTGATGATCATCCCCACCCACCTGGCAGGCAGTTCCCCAAGAAAAAGAAACAGCATTTGAACTCCTTTTTGTCTGCATACAATTGTGCTCAGCTGGACGAACTTTGATGAAAGGGCTCTTTGCAGGAGGTAGGTTTCAGAGATAATTGAAGAACAAGAGGAGACTGATTATTTTTGTATTGTCCCCACATATCCTGGGACCTCAAACACCGAGTCATCCCTAAGCTTCCTGTATGCTGTTATAGGGCACATTGACCATACTGCTTTGCTAGTGACTGCAGCTCTTGTAGCCAAGATAAGCTCCAAGCAAAGCAGCTAACAGTTTTTCAGCATTAGTGATAAAAAAGTCTTTTGCTGTCTGATTCATACAACCAACTTGCAGCTGCTGACATTAGAGGGCCTTGGAGGGCAGTTGTTGGTGGGAGAAAGAGATAAGTAATGGCTTCTGTTTCAGGAAAGAGATAAAAGGTTCAGCGTCTGTGGTCCAAGGTTTACTTTTGTACTTTTGTTATGGTACAGCCAAGTAAACTTAACCACTGGCTCTGTAGCCCCCTCTCTAACACTACCTCCTGCCACATGGTTCAGCTCAGGTCTAGTATGACCCAGCTGCATAACCTTGGCTGAGGCTGCTGAAGAAATTGTGAAGTTGTGCGAAAGAGTGGTGAAATGGTCTGTAGAGCAGAGCCATGTGAGATAAGAAAGGGAAAACTGAAGAAGCAGGATTGTTGAGACAGGAATAGGTCACAGCTCAAGGATTCAAGAGGAAAAACATGAACATGAAAAGTAGAAAATATGACAGGAAAAAACAAGGGCTTGGAATGTGGCAAGTCAGCAACACTGAGGATCAACTCCAGGGATCAGGAAAGGCCAACCCTTCCCCTCCTGAGAGCTCTGCCTGGCCTCCAGAGACCTCATGATGAGCATACTAATGCTAAGCCTAGAAGTAGCTCCTTAATCCTAGCTCTACTGGGTGTAGAGCTCATAAATAATAAAATAATAAAAAAAATGCTTTATACTTTTAAGTAGTATATACCTTGTTTACAAAGTCTGTTTGTGCATTGCTCAAGGTACCCAAAGGGTCCTGTGGAGGAAGAGCTATAAAAGAGTTCTTTCAGTTGCAGATGCCCACATGCCACATACCCTATCTTTTTTCCTGGCACCATCATCAGCTTTCCAGGGCACTGCTGTGGGCAAAACAGGCCACAAGATTATGCGTTGCTATCATCAGCTGTCTGCTGCTGTTGACAGCATTTGGCTCTGACTAGTCTGCATGCTGCTGGCAATGACGAGGCTGACTATCACGGACTAGCAGGGCTCCTTTGCGTCTGCCACCAGAGCTGTCTGCTTAGATAAAACCAGCATAATTACATTACAACAAGTGTTGCTTATTGCTTAAGTGCAAATTAATATATACCCCTTGCTCCAGGCCCAGGACCTTATTTTGGTTGATTAGTTTAGATTAAACTGATAACATTTGATTTTGAAAAAGTGCAAGGAACCCTGGGTGAGCAAACAGAAGTAATAAAGGTATGTACTGTTCGAATAACTTGCTGAGGTACAGTTGACCTTAAGACGGGTGAACTGCAAGCTAAAGGAACCAACTGCTCCTCTCATCTCTACCTGGGTACCAAACCTGCTGTCCTGTTCTTGCTGTGTTGTATTACCTTCCCGTTTCAAATATCTCAGGTACATATTTAGCATAACTATTCTTGGGCAGTAGTCTTAAAAGATTTCTGTTATTTATTTAAATAGGATTGTCATCTTATTGTGATCCTAATCATCACACATAACTCTAAGTAGTCTATTTTTTACT
This sequence comes from Ibidorhyncha struthersii, assembly GCA_013398815.1. Taxonomy (NCBI): domain Eukaryota; kingdom Metazoa; phylum Chordata; class Aves; order Charadriiformes; family Charadriidae; genus Ibidorhyncha; species Ibidorhyncha struthersii. The sequence continues at coordinate 233,150 of VZSZ01004246.1, forward strand.
TAGCGTGTTTTAAGGGCTGCTTCCCACACTACCTGCATGTTAACTGGCTAAAGTCCCACCATACTGCTATTCTTACATATTTACCACCTTCAGCAGATGGAAGTTCAGGGAACAATGTTAGTTCATTAGTTATGACTTATAATAATTCTTCACAAATTATTGAAAATCAGGGTACGCTTCTCATGCTAAATGACTAATAACATATACTTGCCATATTGGTGGACTCTCTTCTACTTTCCTGTCAAAACAATGAAATAGATCTATATAAAAGGAAGAATTGTTTACTACTGCTTAAGGAGTACATAAATCGACTGACAGTAGACTAATTTTTGCACATTCCTCTTATTTTAACTCTACTGGACTACAACAGCAAAGGACAACCAGGACAATACCCTTGTCTAGAAATTCAGGTGCCTGCTGTGTTTGGAATTGACTATGTCTCTGCAAATTCAATCAATCTAACTCAGAGCAGGTACCACTAGAAAGGATGAATACAGCAACCCATTTGTGCAAGAAAACATTTCGTCTCCGCTCACAGCCTTGAGATTCATATCAAAAAATATCCCAGCAAAATTATTCAAAGTGCAAAACACCACCATCAAAACCCAAAGTAGGCAAAGTACTGAAAAATAAAGATTTGAAGAAAACTAGAATGCTGATGATTTTTTTTTTTTCTTTGGATAACCTGAATCCTGTTGATTACTGCAATGGAAAAATACTTGTGAGGAAAAAAAAATCAAGTCATGACTTCCTCCCTTGAGTTCCCACACTCTCACTGCTGAGCAGATCTATAATTGCACTTTATTGAACGTGTGGTCAGGCTAATCAGGAATAAAAGAGTCCTGAGTGAGACTTTGCCCTTTGCAAACTAGTCTACAAATTGTTTTAGTGCAGCTTTCTAATATACTGGGGAAAGGGAAAGGCAAAGGAGAACTATTTGAAGATACTTTGGTTTTAATATGCATTAACTACCAGCACAAATACTTGAGGGAGGAAATGTTCTCTTTTCTGAAACAACATTTCTACTTAATCAGCAATGAGAAGCCAAAAGAAAAGTAAGAGAGAAGATGGGGAAGAAAGGAAAATGGAAAAGAAAGGCAAGTTCTGTTCTGATATTGTCCCTGATACTCTGAGCTTCCCAGTGCTCCAACGGGCTAACTAATGCTGTCAGTCATGGTGATACTGAAGGATTCAGGGAGGCCCACTGCAGTCAAGTGTTCCAAATGTCATGCAAAACAAAGAGAGATGATATCAGAATTTGAGAGGATATAAACTAAAGAGGAGCATAGTTATAAAAAAAAATAACAAGCAAAAATGACACAAAATAGAAAGCAAGTAGAGAGGATGCTGGGAAGGAAGCAAAACCCAGACAATTATACAGGATAAATTTTCACAACCGCTGCTGCTCAATTTCTTCCCTCAGTAGTTTTAAAATCTGAAATTTTAAGCTTTAAAGATGCAACATTTTAGCCATCTATAATTAATAAAAAAATATATTAAAATGGAATGGAAAGATTCAATAAGATTTTTAATGATGTTTCTACCTTTCTGAATCAGAACTAGTTGCAGTTGGTTTCTTTTTTTCTCCTTGGTACAAGTATCTAGAAATTCTAAATATGACTGAGAAGTTCAATTAAACACAATAACAGATTTATTTAGAAGACTGCTTCCCTCTACCCACAAGTTCTGTGTTCTCTCCTACCAAACGGTGTGGTACCCTACTCATAATACCTGATTGTAAAGGTAAGAGATTGGCAGCTGTGAAGCTTACATACCGTTTTTCAGTTCACTAATTTTGTCAAATCCAGTGCTGTGGAAGTACAGAGTGGTGCTATAAATGGAGTCAAAGATACAGAGGAACATCTCTGAAAGGATGGTCTGTATAGTGGTCACCTCCTCCACTGTGACTGCAGTCACAGTCCTGGAGCTCTTGTTCTGGAAAATCATTCTTACTGCCTGACAAAGATTAAAGAATTTCTGTAGGCTGTTTAGACAGCTGTAGGTCTCAGACTTTACAATTTATGGGTATATTCTTTCCTGCAGTTGCATAACCTATGTAATTACATTTATTACACATTGATATATAATCTTTTTAATTTCCTTTGTAGCCACACAGCAAAGCATTTTCTTCTACTTCATTATCTTTCCAAAGAACATCCCCTCTCTCCATGGGTTCATGGACAAACATCCTTGTCAGAGATAGGTTCATTAGAATTTTAATTATTTTCTAATTGCATGATATTTCCTCTCATTTCTTTCCCTAACTGATGAGTTTCAAATTTCCTCTTGACCTGATCTTAAATCCACTGTAATTATTTATATAATGGTACATTGTATTAAAGTATCTACCAAGGTACGTTATAAGAGAACACGTGGCGGGGGGGTGTGGGGTGACATAGTCAAAGGGGTAATTTTGACTGTAAGACTGCACTACAGATAACTATTTCAAGTACTATTGAAAAAGTGTTTTTATGTTCTGGGCAAAATTTTACAATTGTAAAATAGGCTGCATGTCTTCACATGTACACTCACTTGCACTCAGCCTGCCTGCAGGGGAGGATAATCACTTTGCATGCACAATCACGACAGTTGCATCTGCCAGAGAGCATGTACATGCACACATTTGAACAATGAACTTTGACTCTTAATGGTAGTAAAATATACAGTACAAATCCAAACTTGTGATGCAGTCAGATACAGTGCCTTTCAAAAATAATGGCTGGCATTTGAGCATGTTCTTTTTCATTTACCATGTCACTGGAGGGGTTTTGTGCCTGTGAAGTACTGTGCACATTTCAAGTATGTCTTACTTAACCTCGCAAACAAACTTTCCTATACCTTCCTTGTTGTTTCTTGTGTTTTCTATTGTTTTGTCCCTGTGGAACACAAAAATACATGCTTCTCTTCCATGAGTCACGCTTAGACTCTGTGTCTTGTGTCATTTTAAACTGAAAATACACCACCTGGAATTTGTTGTTTGAGCAGGTCCCTGATTCCTGCTGCTGTTTATGACACATATTGCTATTGGAATTCATTAATTTTCCTGAGACCAGAATTTCCTTGTCAGATGAACACTTCTTCCCTGGGATAAAACTTGAAAAGTTGTCTGATTTTGCAAAGTCTTTAAGGATTTGAATTAATTGTTTTCAAAGTCAGCATTGTGTCAATCCCAGATGAATACTGCTCCGCAGCAAAAAAAAATCCCCATGAATTGTGTGCTGCTCTGGAAAGCTGTCAACTCCCATTCAACATCAACCAGGACTCAGGTGACCTTTGATTAGCCTAGTGTTACCCTCCAGCTAAATGAGTTAGTAGCTATTAAAGCTGAAACACACGTCCTACCTTGCATTATAAAAGAGTATTTAGTATTTATTCAGCTATGGACAGCTTCTAAAACTAGTGTACAAAGACATTCAACCTATAATGATCTTCCCACTTACAAAAAAATCCTTCTTTCATCTGATTACTTCTGGCAGTGGTAAAAACAAAGCATTTATTTAATTATAAGATTTAAAATAAAGATTCTGTTGACTCTCCTGCATCTTGCAGATTACCTTTCATTCAGCAATTCAGGCAATGTGGAAAACACTACTAATAGGGAGTTTAGAAGTCGATAGGAGCGCTCACTGAGGGCAGAAATTTCATTTTGGGTGTATACCATTTTCTCAATTTTCAGCATGCATTTCTGCCTTATGTCCTCCATAGCTACTTCTTCCTTTCAACCTGCAAAGACCCTACAGTGAGAAGCAATGTGCAAAGCATGAAATGGAGAGTACGAAAGAAATGCATAAACCGAGTGATGAAGGAAGGTTAATGTTCTGGTATTCCTCTCAGGATAAATCACGGAAAGTGCCTTCCTTCTGAGAAGAATAACGAGTAGCAACAAATGTATGTAAAAACGGCGGCAGTGCTGGAGTGAATGGGCATTAGAGTATCTGTCCAAGTTCACATGAAGGGTCTGTGTAGTTCAGCATCTTGTCTCTGGTGGTGGCCAACAACAGGTGCCCGGGGAGCAGTATGAAGCAGCACAAGTATACAGGGAAGGATATTTCTCCCTGAACAGTGGAAACAGTCAAGCTTTGAGCAATCTGTGGCTCTGGGACATCCTCAGGGCAGGGTGCCAGTGCGTCTCAGAAAAGGAGATATTCTTGAGACACACAGGTGTAACTCAGGCAACTCTTCTCATCTCTGGTTAGCACATCCTTTTCTTTTGCTACTCGCCACACCGCTTTTCTTCCTCAAGTCAGGGTAACATGCCCTCTGGTCTTCCTCCCTCCTTTTCCCAAACTTCTGGATGTCCTTCTGCTTTGAACAGAGCTGTCAAGTTGCACTTACCCACTGTATGATGGGAATCCACTCTGTACTACACTCCCTTGGCAGTTCCTCCACAGAAAGGTACCTGAAAGCTGACCACTTACTGCAGCAGTCACTGTGTGAAAAAGCGCAGATTCACAGTATTTGTACTCAGCTACTGAACAGGTCTGGAGGCAACTGAAATGAATAAGCCGTGCTTCCCTTATGTTCCCTATATACCTTGCTAGGAAAGGTCAAAATCTTGAGCAGCTACATACCCTGCTTGCACTGGATCTCTACTGAGATCTGAAAACAGGGTTGAAGTCCTGTTTATTTTTACCTCTAGAAGTTGCTCCATTCAGGAGGCCCAGAATACACTTTTCAGGTCTGATATCATGCAGCACCTGGCCTAAACCCCTGTGTCCAGCTCTAAGGCCACCAGTTGTGATTGTAGTAAATTCAGGCTCAGCTCTGAAAATTTTCTGACCTGCATCACCTGCCTCCTAGATAAATGCTCTGGACATAACTTTTCTGACTCCTTGCAGCTAAAGCTATTCTATTTTGTAGGGCTTCATAAAATACTTATTGTGCCAGACAGAAATCATGACCACAGTGTTTTATGGTTAGGATGCCCACTGGAGAGAAAGCAAGCATAGCCTACAGGCCCCTGCTGTCACAGTTACAGGCATGACTAGTGAAAACGGAGAATCTCCACTCAGTACTTCTCTGCCACTCCGTATTTTTACTAAGTGGTCTGGCTGCTCTGCTGAACATTTTTACTAATGTTTTCCTGACAGCAGTTAATTTTCACTTGGTAGCGTCATCTGGGCATCTATATGTCACTATCCAGGACACAGGTTTCTTGTGTTATACACTCCCTCCTGTTTCAGCTGAAGCTGGGCTGCAGTCAACGGTGTCTACACTCTCCATACTGGCCTTTCCCTCAGATACCAGAAGGACTTAATACTTCCCACCATATTAATGCTTGGTTGATCTCCAGTTCTCTCAGATATGTGTCAGCTTTAAGGTTAGATGTAAAAAATTTTGGCTTGCTTCTGCTGCTGTAAATTTCCCGTTTCTGTACAGATGTTAGACTGAGTGTGCGATGTAGATATGCCTCCTGTCTCTAATGTTATTTTCTTCATAAGATAATACTAGGAAAATACGTTGACGTCTCTTGAGATGGAGAATTGAAAGGTCTTTTTTTAGAATCCTTCATATTAGCTAACCCATGATTTACCCTTTGCCAGATTGTCTGTCTTTGTAGTTTCCAAAGTAATTGATCAGTGATGCATTTCTGTAATGCATAAAGTTTGAATAGAAGGGATGTGTTGTACTGGTGTTTCTTGTGTTACTGTGTTTCTAAAAGGCAATACCAACCAGCTCTGCCTCATATCGAACTGCTTGGTTTTCTAGTTCCTCAGTCCTACATAGGTGTTCATGGAGCTCAGTTCCTTAACATATTATACAAAAATTTTCTGAACACAGCAGGGTATAATTCGGCATAGAGCTGGTTTTAGAGCTGGTAATAGCAGTCTGAAAGGGAAAAGAGACAATGATTATCATTAGCCAAGAAAATTCTCTAACATGAATGAAATAAGTGGAGAATACTCCCAGAGGTCCTTCTTTGTGACACCTGGATTCTATAGGGCACTTCAGCCCTGAATCTAGCCTATTGTTCTTTAAGTTTTGCGCTGTTATCTGCTTCTGTACTTTACAGTCATGTTTCAAATTACTTTTATGTCTCCAGAACATGGTATTGAGTTCTCTGATAGTTTTGTATTTTTTATGAACAGAAGTCCTGTATTCTCCAGACTGTACTGTACAACAATGCTGGTTTCATTAGGACAGTGATGCCAGGTGCTTTTTTAGCACCTCTGTTGTGAGTTTGTTGCCTCTTGTTTGCTTTTTCAGCTTCTGTATATCAACCTGTATTTCAAACACCAAAGTTTATCCAACACAAATGTCAAACTCTTTGAGTTTATATGTCAGCATGTGATGTTGAAGTGGGACGTTGTGAAGACTTGAGTGAACTGTTCTCTCTCATATTTTGTGCTGTCTCTGCTTTCAGTTTTCAATTTTTTTTCCTGAAATTTCCCTGTGGGGTTTTAGCCACTTTGGGAAATGATATGTTGACATCTACAATCTAGATACCTTCATCTGAGCTAGTCACTTTAGACTCTTCTTTTAGTAAATGAAGGGAAACAGGAGCTTTTAAGCCACTACTAATCTGATTTACTTTAGAGGACCTAAAGAAGATGGGCTGAGCTGCAATTTAGGAGTGGTTATTTCTCTGTATTGCCTAGAGAGGAAACTAGGTGAGATTAAGACAGATTAATCCCAGTGTTCTTTATGTTTCCCTGTTCCTACTGTAAAAGCAGCAACTCCCGCCAAACTTTCAAGAAACCTATGACTACCTTTTCTTGCAGGGCTTTTCTGCTATTTCATGCTTCTTTCCTTCTCCTCCTTCCAATATTTTACTAGAATTAGCATTCAAGAATATTTCCTCCCTGGGATCTTCTATATTTCCTTGAGGCATGATATTTCTTCTGCAGTTCTGCAGTTTTTGCTCCCTTTCTGCTGAAATCCAGTTGTGATTGCTGTAGCTTCAAACACATTGCCTCCAAGTACTGTTATTTTTTACTTCAGTTCCAATCTCTAGTTCAGGCCTTTCTCACTGCCTAATCTGTCCCTCAGTTCAAAATAGAATTTCTTAGAGTACAGTCTGGTTTTAGATTTATGCTGTTCATTTTCTTTTCCAGCTTCTCTTTACTCCTCAAATTTACATGCATTTTGGCATGGAAGGGCTGTGACAGCTGCTGTTTCTTGCTTCCCTACGTGAACTTGAGTCTTAGACAGAGGATCTGAATTGCATGTTCATGCAAATGTGATTTATCCAATATTTTTACCCTGACATCTGAAGAATTCTGTGTTTTTCTGTGTTGAAACGAGAACAACAAGAAAAAAAGTATTATTTATCTAACAATACCCAAGCCCCAATACCCTTTCCATGTTGTTATATGTCCCTTTCTCTTGGCACTGCTGTGTCACACACCTCTGTGACACCTGTCACAAGAAGTGGTTGGTATTCAGGTAATTACTCCCAGAATGCAAAATATTTTCGTCCTGCTCTCCTCATTGGGGCAATGACTGACTGACAAGCTATTCTGAGACCAGGAATATGATGCCTTGATTCCTACCTGATTACTCTGTTCTCTGTGAAGTATGATCTCATGAGCATCACCTCCCCTCAGTGTTTATCTTTACTGCTGCCTGAGCAGCTGAGATTCTTCTTTTTTTGTAAGCACTTTTTATCTGCAACAAATCCCTCTGATGTCAAGAGTTTCAGATTTTCAGTTTTCTCTCTTTTGTCATGATCTATGACCTCTTTGCCAGGGCTGAGTTGCTTTTTCAAAGACATCAAGTTCAGAGTTGGCAGCCATGAAGCAAATTAATAAGACAGGGTTGAGACGAGCGTGAGGGTCCTGCTGCAGGAGGAAAGGGATGGGGCAGAGATTTTTTATGCCAGTACAGGTAAGAAGGCAATGGGTGAGCTGCCTGCCAGGCTGATCATGGGAGGAGAGAGAATTCCAACATGAAAAAAAAGGGCACAATAGTGGGAGACATATCACTAGCGGAGTAGTAATGCTTGTGATACCAGAAACTGGTTTAATTACAGTCAGACTGTGGTTTGATCACATCCATGATCTTTGTTTTTTAAAATATTGTTTCCACAAGTCAGTAACTAACCGGGATTTTTTTTTTCTTGGTGTTGAAATTAAACTCCAGGTTATAGGTTCCCAGAGACCAGCTTTCACCAGCGGCTCTTATGCAGTATGAGGAATCATAAAATTCTCTATTAATCATGGTAGTTGGACAATCAATTTTGACCAGTTCTGGAATGAGCTGTATCATGGCTATATTTAAAGCAGAGCTCTCGGGCACGTGAGAAACAAACGGTCAAGTTACTCCAAACAGATGAGAAATCAAACTTGCACAGGCAAAGCCCTGCACGAGAGAGGGAGTTATTGAGTTATCAGGCTGAGTTCCTCTTCCCCTCTTCTGACAAATTTTGAGAGAAAGAGTTTGAACAGGTGACTAACTTTAGTAAAGGGTTCATAATTTAAAATTAAGCAGTGATAAAAAGCGGACAGAATTAAAAACTTAGTCTTGGATTCTGCTAGCAATATTGCAAGCAGGTTTTCCCAGGTGCTGCATGGACTTAAGCTGCTCAGTCATGCACAGGCCTTATACTGATGTATGCAGGAATGCAATGGTCCCAGGAGAGGCACAGGTGTCTCATCTGGGATTTTCCAGGAGATCCTTTTTAGCAAGGCACATCCCTTCTTCACCTCCGGAGAAAGGAGAAGGGGCCATCGCTCATCTGAATTTTGCTTGTAATTGTCTGTTGTATCCTTTTTGGCACAGTCTTTGCATGTGTGGACCCTCTTTAAAGTAGGTAGTCTCTTCAAATGGCAAGCGAGAATATTCTTCTAGAGAAAAACTCTCAGGAATTTCAGATATTATGAAATAGCCTCAAAAAAAAAAAAAAAAAGACACCATATCTGCTAAGTGTATGACACTGGATAATAATTCATGGAATTCAAGGTGAAAATATAAGGGCTTGGGTGGGAGAAAAAGAAAAGAAATCTTGGGAAGAATGTGCCTGTTTCAAGCAAAGGCAATGGCACTGGTATTTCTTCAAATTCGTTTTTCTGATAATGGCCACTCCTGAAAGCAATCTCTGTTCCGTGTGCTCACTTGCAGTTAGAATTACTGAGGCTTATGGCAGTGCTAGAATTTGTGAAAAATATAAACAAAAAAAGGTGAAAAATGAGAACATTTGTGATGAAAATTTTCACAAAAATGCATCCTTTCCATCAACTTTCTTTTCAATTTCAAATTGTACGGCCAACTCTGACATCAACAGCTAAGTCATTCTTTGTGTAGAGGTGCTTCCATTCTGTCGTTTCTTTTTCCATTGAAATAAATCTTATGTTGAATCATTTGAAAGGATAGAGTTTAACATTTTTTGACAACCTGAGTACTTAAAGCTCCTTCTTTTAACAGCTGAAAGTAATGGAACATTGTATCTTTTGGGCTGACAGGCAAAAAAATCATTACTATATATTAACACAATTAAAGTAAATTAATTAAGTAAAATAACTGCCTCTTTGCAGTAACACTCCTCCACTGATGAGTGGTACACGTGAGCAATATAATTTTCAGAGACAGTCTTTCAAACAACTCCCTCTTGACTAGCTAAATTTTGGCATGTTACAAGCTGGCAATTCACAGAAAGTGGGGGCAGTAATACAGAAACATTTATAACCCTCAAGTATAAAGAAGAGTTGCATTAGACTGAACTTCTGTCGGAGAGCAGAAAAGATTAAAGCATGTAAGGCTCCTTCCCACCTAATGCTGAAAGAAAACTTCAGGAGCAGAAAACAGCTATTTTCTGCCCGTGCATTAACCTTTCAAAGCATGGAGGGCATTCATCCAACATTTGTACTTTCTTTGTTATTCCTTCCTTTTCAATTATATTGAATTTCCATAATGCTTCACAGTGACATTTCTTTAGCCTCAGCTTTCTTATAACCATCTCATTCTTCCAGAAAAAAAAATCACAGATAAAGTGGAAAACTACCAGTGAGGCCTTATACCACCAGTTTTGAGCATGGGAACGAGTTCAGTGGAAAAACACAGCATTTGGCTGTAGAAACACAAAACAGGTGGCTATAGGTCAGTTCACGTTCTTGTCGTCCCAAATTACCTTAACAAGCAATTCCACAGTGCTTAGTTTCTCAGCACGTTCCATCTATAATGTCACCAACTGGACTTTGGGCACCAAGCAGTTTAGCTTCAGGTTATTGCCATCAACTAGAGTCATCTGCCACCTGGGCAGATTTTAAGCAACTTACAATTTACTTTTAAACAGTAAGGCTGCTCTGAAATGAAGCGCGAGCTCTTTCTTCTTCCACAAACTATCACAGGTGCTGTTTTCTTCTGTAGATCCAAGTACTTCATTGGTATAAAATGAACAAGAACAGGAATCAAATGTCTTATGCAAGTATGTTAAGAGACACACCTCTGAATATTGCCATTCTTCAGAAGGAATCATAAGGCTATGGGTCTAGAGAGCTAAAAGAAATCAATAATAACACCTAAAACCATTCTCCTACTGCTCTTCTTCATCACCTTCCCACCTCCTCTTCCCTACTGTGAACTGGGACCAATCCAGAAGCTAAAATGATGGTAAGTATTCCCCTGCTGATCATGAAAATGCAGGCAGGGTTACCTCTGGCAGCAATGTAATCTCTTTTCAACTTGTTTTACCCCAAGTGTCATTATTTGTTTAAGTGACATTGAAGGCCTCTTCCGTCCATTGAAGTTTAGAAGAACGAACAGTCTTCAAAACTGTTAACCTCAGCTCCTCTCAGTTGGTGCTCTTGTTTTCCTAAGCAGAGCACCTGAGCAGTAAAGCAGCCCTTCAGTGCCATGCAGTAAAAGCCATATTGTAGTATGTAATGTATTTTGGCTTGCTGCTGTGGCATATCTTAGTGTCTTCAAGAACAAATGGGCACAGTTGACTGTAGATCATTAAACAGCTATGTAGTCATAGGGTGTCTAATTACCAGTGAGCACTTAATGGAAACCAGTGACCTAAGGCGAAGGAGTCTTACTCAACATCTTGCACCTTCTTGCTCACCCTCCCACACAGTGGTTTGCCCCTTGCCCTTTGTCAGTAGTTCAGGGAAAAGGGGGTGTTTAGCCTTTCTTTGCTCACAGCTGTCTGTGTTTTCTTGGGTTTTATGGAGGGCAAGCCGTTCCTGAGCTGACCTACAAATATATTTATCTTCTGATCTGATTCTACCAAAATATTAAACTTTTTCCTTTGGACCTGCAGAAAAGTAATCAGTCTTTCAGGTCTACTTTGCATATTGGTTCCCTGACTGTCTATCAGAGAAAGGTAAGGGAAAACACTGAAAACATACTGCAAACAGCTGGAGAGGGAAACTGCAGGCTGAGGCAGTATTAATGTTATTAATCTAACACAAAACTTCTCAGGGGTTGCTAATGACACGTTAACCTACCACTGATCAGCTAATTTTCTTTAGTTTCTCCCACCTTTCCTTGCCTGGCACATAATCCCTTGTTCCATGACTATTTCCATTTTTCTTTTCTCTTTTTTCCTTTATCTGTCTTGGTTTCTTAGGGTATTTTGTTTGTTTGTTTGCTTTTAAGATTATAAGGTCCTGGAGCACAAGCAAGAAGTTCCCTTGCGTGCAAAGCATTCGGTGCTGCTGGCAAACCTGAACAGCAACAGTGATGAGAGCTGGTGAGAACACTTTGAACTGATCATTTCATGTCAGGAAAACCTTTTTGCTCAAAACAACGAATACTCTATGCACTTACATTTAATGGCTTTACCCATAGGCATGTTTCTGAGGTGTGAGATGAAGTCTCCCGTAAAAGACTGAGTCAGAAACCTCTTCTTTCCTATCTCAAAATGGACATTTAAACACAGCTCCATTTTGTGATTTTTTTTTTTTTAAATTTGCAAGCAACCCTCTTCCCAGAAATAAAAAAAAAAATATTCAAAGTTTTCACAAAATTTGCATTCTCCTGTTAGATCAATAATGTTTATAAGTAAGCAAATGAGTGTCTTTGACTGATGTGTAATTCTGACCTGGTTTAATCTTTTTTCTGTTTTTTCTACTATTATCTAATATTCTGCTTATAATCTACTTTTCAGACCATGTATTTTTGAAGAACCTTGATGAGACCTCTTCGACTAGTTCTTTTAAATGATTCACATTTTCCCTCACACTGGCTTTGCTCTGTTCTGGTAGAGGTAAGAGGCCTTTTTGATTTCTTGGTTGAAATCCTGGGTCCTTTTAACTTAATAGCATGCCTGTGCTCTGTTTCAGCACAGCTACAGCTTCACGCTTTATCTCTCTTCCTCCTCTTCTTAGGAAAGTGGTGATCATTCCCACTTATTTACCTGTGGCTATTTACTGCATGATGAAAGCTCTTTCCAGAGCCAAAGTAGAGGCCATTCTACACCATCACACATACCAGAGATACTCAGTGTACTGTGACAACATTAAATCGTGCTTTCCTCTGCGGCATATAAGACGTGTTGCCGAGGACCGGGAAGCACAGGGACAGTATGCATTACTAAAGAGTACACCGCAATTTACCCCCAGGAGTTATGAAAGTCTGAACAAAGCTTTAACCATGTATTTATCTCAGTAGTCCAGTGTGTTTCCCTGGCTGTGAGAGAAGTGTAACATTGGAACTCAATTAGGAGGTTTCCTTATTCACTGGAATCCATTGCATTTACACGCATAAAACATAGGCAGTCACATAACCCTCCAGTCCCTCACAAAGTCCGGATTTGACACAGGTTTTACCGGCTTACTTGTGCCTTTTAGGAAAGCAAGCTAGTTGAAAGCCATGGTATGCAGTCCCATAAAGCTTATTAGAGCGGTCCCCCCGTGTCTGCCTAGTCCTGTCCCTTCGCTGTCGTCTGCTTCCCCTTCGTCTGCATCAACACCACCACAGGGTCACTGTGCTGGGAAATGGGTTAGGAATACAATTCATGTTATAATAACAATTTAGGGAGGGAACAGGTATCAGGACTGTTTTAAATCCAGGTAATTACACCATCCCAAGTTTACAGTGCATCCCCATTAACAGTTGGACCAGCGTAGCTGAGGACACTATGTGTATTGGCAGGATCAGAGGGAGAAACTTCTGAGACAGTTTCATCACCAGGCAAATGGGCCATGGGAATCTAATAAGGTTTTTTAAAGAAAAATACCAAGTAATCTGAGACATGAAAAATTCAGGAGAGCTAGCAAAATTGTTATTTTTGTTTTGGTTTCCATCAACCATAAATACAGTGCTGTTTCTGCTGTTACAAGTTTTAATTCCCAAAATGTTTGCAATGCACTTTGAGTTGAGTTAGAAGGCAAAATCTGTACTGTTATAAAGAATGAGTGATTATAAAAATGTAAATTAGAGAAATTATACACGCAAATTTCCATGAAGCGGTTTAATACAGTACTTAATAGAGTTTCGTTCTTTATGCCTGCATGTGAGCTATGTAGCTTGTTACAGCATCATTTATTTCATCTGCACATGCACTGTTTTACTTTTTAAATAAGATGCGCATATGCTTAAAATAAACCCGACCTTTCACTGACTGTTAAAACCAGAAAGTCTGAAAACATGTTGATATCTTCAGCTCTTTGGAAAAACAAACAAACAAATAAGCAGGAAGGAAAAGTTGTGTGCTTTGCAGACTTTGATCAGTTTGAAAGAGCTTTTCATTTGCCCTCAGCATTGCTATGTAGCCCTGCATTGCCCTCTGGCCAGCAATCAGAGCAAACAGATTCTTCTAACTTCTGCTTCGCTGCATCTGTTCCAAGTTCCGCCATGCACAGAAAATTAGTACTCTTGAAATAAAATAAAATAAAAAATTAAAAAAAATGGAACAGGTGTTCAGGTCAATAGTTTCATTTTAAATATTGATGCTGAAAAATTCTTCCTTCTTCCTCTCCAGATAATAAAAATTAACCAGTGCTTCACCAGACTGTTAGACTTTCTCTGAGTAGTGTTTAGATCATTAAATGAACATGCAGAGATCTATTTCCCTGTGTCCAATTTTTCAAAAGATATTGGGTGGGTTTTTTTTTGAAAGCTGAAATGTTTTGTTTGCGTAAATAAATATATAAATAAATAAATCATGTTATTTAAAGGTGAAGAGCAAAGCTATTTTAATTAGCTATGACTCAATAGAAGCAAACCTGCACAGACTTGGATATTAAAAATAGACCTACCGTATGCTCATGTTATGCTTAATATTTCATAAGGATACAAAATTAGATTAAGATCAAGCCTGCCTTATTTAGATGCCTAGTTTAAATCCTGTTTTAACAAAAGTTGCATCCCTGGACAACCAGTGAGGGACCTCCTTAACCTCCCATGTTGACCACCTATGTTTCCTGCACAAAGTGGACTCCTCCATAGGCCTGAGGTAGAAATTCCTGCTTTGGGGACCTCTTTCCCTCCTTTAGCTATTTTGGGAGCAGTGCCTCTTTAGAGAGATCAAGGGCATTTAAATCACGAACCTGTCTTCCACCGAGAGCTTACAGGATGAATAGGAAATTGCTGATCCAGTCTACTCAGCCTTTTCTGAAGGGATCCATTAAATGAAAAGAGTGATGCTGCATTTTCAATACTGGCCTCATGGATTAGAGCACTTTGCCAGAACTGGGAATACCTCCATCCCAGACAACAGGGCATCCCCTCAGAGTGGTAACCAAGCACCTGCCATCACCCAGAAGACAGCTCTAGCTTCCAGCATGAGTGTATGCTCTCCCCCCTAGCTTTCCTCCTCATAGAGAAAAAGGCGCTGTGTCTAACATGACCCTTATGAGGCCAGTCAAGCAACAGGTACCAAAGAACCTCATCCCAACATGGTAGCTAGGCCACTTCTTTGGGAACAAGGGAAAGCTAAGGGTCCTGGCAGCTATTCCTAGCGCTTTGCCATTTTTGTTTTGCAGTCAGTTGTGTGCTGAGACAAAATTTGTTTGCATGCCAGGGTGCTTTTACTCCCTGCCAGGGCAACAAACACTCATGTTAAACCCGGGAAAGTTTTAACTTCAGGGTGAGGCTGTGGGTGTGGTGTCAGTCAGCTTAAGCCTGGATCATAGCAGAGTTTTTAGGGGTGACAAGCAACCACATGGCCAGTGCAAGATCCTGAGACTCAGGCTCACCTTAAGACCTCTGAGATGCCCAACAAATGCAGATAATGGTGGTTACAGGGCTGGAAAACAGGCATCCTTGACTACGCTCAAGGGCTTACCCATTTCAAGGCTCCTAAATCCTACTTTTAGTCCGACTGTAAATGTACCCAGTGGCTAAAATATACTAGAAGCAGCTCATAGGAAATAATGGACTACTGGATAGAGATCCCACAGATCATTTTCACTGATCACATCAAGGTAAGCTACTTTTTCCCAAAGGCAATGTGGTCGGATTAGCTTGGTTCCTTATACCTACTGAATAATCACTTTGTACAACACTATCACTTCTGGTTGCGGACTTTGGTTGGATGGATTTAGGGCAAAGTATCTTCACAGAATTTCATACTGGGCTGTGTGGGTGAATTAAGATTCTGAGTCAAAGGAAAAGTCATTTTTGATCTTCACAGTGAATCACTGATTTCAACAATGACAGCTGCTGTGTACACTTTGTCACCCTGAAGTTACACGGCAAAACCACTGGAACATTCAATATTGCAGCTCGAATTCTAGCTACAGCAAGACACAACCCTGATGTACAGCATAGGAAATTTGGCTCCATATCCTTCTCAGTGAGAAGACTGAATTTTGTCCTTGTGAAACTGCTGGCAAGACTCCTAAAGCAAGGCCCAGTGAGACACAGGGCTGCGCTATCTATTGCTGAGCCTCTCTGCTACCCAGATTTATTATCTGAAAGCAGGGTCCAAATAAGGGGAATGGACCTCAGAAAGCCAGTGCAGGAGAATGTCCTGGTTTGAGGGAGAAAAAAGAAAAGGAAAAAAAAAAAAAAAGAGCATTAAACCTTCAGTCTTAAAGACAATTGTCTGCTTCTCTGCAGACTGGAGAATATATAGCACATCATGTAAAACTCACTTCTCTCAAACAAGAAGCTTTATCTTTCTGAGACCAGTTTTGTGACTAAATAACCAATTAGCAAGATTAAAGTTAAAATCCCTGTTTTGCTTAATTTGAGGAAGGACCTGAAACTGTTGCCTCCCTGTTTTATATAATTGTCTTAGCCATTAGATATAAGGATATTTATATTGCTGAGTAAAATAATATTTAAATGTAACGACTGTTAAATATTTAAAGGAAATAGAGAGCTATTGAAATCAGGATAATCCTGGACACAGACATATCTGTATTTCAGCCTTTGTTTCAAGCCAGACATGGTAACAAGTAAATCCATACATTAAACAATTCAGGTATACAGCTGGGAGGAGGATACACATCACATAGCAACCAGGACTTCTGTGTTTTGTAAAAGGCTTGGTCGTCTTGTGCTGGTGTGAAAACTGACCTGGATATGACTCCACCTGTGCAATAGTCAAGTGGATATTGAGTTTGAAGGTGTAACTGGGTTTGCATTATAACCGAGTGAGTACTGCCAGAGCTTGTGCATTACATGATATGCTGAGTGGCAAAACCAGAGCTGCCATTAGGAAAGGGACAACATTTAAGTATCAAAGGGTTTTGTTCATGTCCAGGATTATGTAGTAGCTGACAATGTATACAACTATGTGATTTATTAATTTGGTTATCTCAGCTATTTACGATCCTTATTCTAGGAAATCTAAGAGGAGCAAATTTCTTAACAAAGGACATGCTGACTGTGTTCTAATAATGCCCAAGATTATGCCAAAATTTACAGCTGTGGAGGTTCTCTTCTGCCAGTTCCCATTACAGTTTTATCATCAGCCTTGTCTTTTTCCTTTCCATGTTATCCTTTGATGATAGCCTTTGTCTTCTTGGATTAATTTCTTTTTGGTGCTAATTACACAGAGTTCTTTTCAGCCTGCCAAAGTAGTCTGTGGGATTGAAAGGAAGCATCAGTATCATTGACATTCTAGAAATTATGGCCTTAGACAACTGTGTCCCATCTGTAAACTTACCTGAAAACTACCCTTTCCCCTGTCCCAGACATGAATGCTTACGGAGTGTTTACAGATCTCCTTCTTCTGACATTCAGGAACTTTCTGGTTCTGAACCTGTATTTATTCCTGGGCAGATTATAACTGTCCTTTTCTGTTAAATCTTAAATATGGATGACTTCATATTTTATCATCCCGATGTATTCACTACCAGTGCAAACTCAACATAGCTAAAAAAAACTAGTTTCTTATTTTCCACATGCATATTCATTAGCAGGTGGAAAGGCTCATACACAATCACAGTGCTTACTGAGGCAATTTGCTTGCATCTGCCCACTATTTAATGTTTCAGGTCACCTGTCCTTCAGAATTATTTCTGTCACTGCTGCAGCACAGAACACCCTGCTTCTCCAGATACCATCCAGACATGTGATGAAAGAGTGGTTCCTCCAGAGCAAGGAAGAGGCCCAAAGAAAGGAAATGCTTTACCAAAAAAAAAGTTGTATTAAAATCTATGCTAGAGATCAGAGGAGAACTCGGGGCAAGTGACTGACAGTGATGCCACTACGCCTAATCCCCTCCATGTTTGGCAACACTGGAGGCAATTCTGCCATCTGTATTTCCAGGTGGGAATATGAGGTAGGAACAAGGGACATCAGGGGGAAAATCTATGGTGCTGGAGAGCTGTAAGTATATTATGGGCAAGAATGGCAAAAAATTGCTTGGGCAGCTGGAATGAACCCTTCCCAGGGAGGAAAGGAGAGAGGGGGTGATTTTATTGTTTAGCACAGAACAGGGCCTTTTAAGTCAATTAGGACAATTAATTAATATCTGATTTGTCTAAGGCCAGGTACTTCCAGATCTTTATAAGGAGACTTTAAAGTCTGTGTTATGTTGCACATGCACTGTGGTGCCTCTAATTCCTTCTTCCTGTGTATTTTAACTCCACTGGTTTTAGTAGAAATACAATTGCACAAAACTGGAATAACACAGGACTTGATGGTGTTGAAAAGGTATCCACCGTACACTCTGTACCATGTCAACTTGTTTGTGTGCTATTCTGGTACTTTCATGCTGAACAGTAATTATAGTACACCTTTTCTCTAATTATGTTCAGGACTTCCACTGAAGTAAGAATCTATCATTCACAATAAGAGTAAGCACTAAAAATAAAGTCACAGAGAAAAAAAACACCTTTTGCTCCTCACTCATTCAGAAGTGATTTCCTGCATTCCTTGTAATGGGGAAAAATGTACTTTCTCAGCTGTAATGGGAACAAATTTACTAGACTATTTACAACACACCTGTTAACTTTCTGTGCCAAGAAATCTTTTGGAGAAAGGAATATTTTCAGATATCTTCATATTAGCTCCCTGGTGTTTCTTTCTGAACTTCATTACTGTATAGTACAGATTTTCATCATAATCACATTTCTAATCATTTTTGATGTGTGCAGGGTGATGTCACCACATTTTTGATTGGACTACCAAAATGTAATAGTTGTTAACCCACCTCATTTCCTGCTTCAGGGAGCCATCAGATGTAATGGAGCAGTAATCCTGACATTCTCAAATCGGATTGGCAATCAGTTTCTTGTAATTGGATTAGCAGCATACACCAGTTGGAAGATCCTCTGAAGATTTGCATACTTATGCATACACTGCTTTGCTATGATTTACCTTCTGGTTATTTATATTTACAGAGCTGGCTTGGGGTTTCCTAATGAGATGCCACCCTAATTCCACTGTTTACTGTTTATACTGGTCCAATTTTTGTTACTTGTCTCTGCATGGTTAAGAGATGGATGGAGGGATTCTCACAATCACTGGACCACGTGGTCTCTTTGCAGGTGTAAACAATGAATGATGTATGAATTAGTATTCATAACTCTTTGTTTGAAGATCTTTTTTTTTTCTTTATAACACAAAGGTACCATGTCTGGCTAAGCAATACCCTGTAGTGCTTCTTCTTAGGCCTTTTCTGAACTTTTCTTAGTTTTTGCTGTCCTACTGGTAGTGAAGGTTTCTGATAAAATCCTTCTGCAGATCTTCAGGAAACTGCTTTCCTCTTCTGAAAGTCTTCAAGGGTTCCTTCCATCCTGAAGCACCAAGTGCCACCAGAAAAATTTTGGAGAGCACTTTCCTCACATTTACTACACACCTGAACAGATACTATAGAACAAACTGTACTGCACTGGTGTACTCCATGGTAGCTACCTAACTGCCTATGTAATTCTTACAAATGACATTTAGAATCCCTCTGGTATTCTGAAAATTGTTTTGTCTTCATATAATTTTCTATTTGGCACTGACCAATTTAAAAAGAAAGTCTCTCCTCACCTTGGGCTGAAAGCACTCCTGCAAACCCAGTAAGAAAGGATATCCTGAGATCTACTACAGCAAAAATCTTTCTTACCTTGAATAACTTTTGGTTTTTACTGACAAGTGGACCTTTGCAGAGGTTTATTACAGGGCTGACTTATTTGCAATGGATTCATTAGAATATTAACCACTTGACCTATTTTATACAGCCACTACTCAAGATGGCAACAGGTTGACCTGAAAACACCCAGGAGAATTACAAATGGAGCTGGAGCATAGATTTATGGTAAGTGACCTGGGACTTTGCAAAACACTTTAGAATATTAGCGAATGCATTATGCTCATTGTTTTACTGAAAACTGAGGTCAGAAGAGGCCAATGACATTTTGCGTGACTGCAGTAGCTCCAAAGGATAAACCATGAAAGACTGTTGCAGCCCTTTCTAATATGCAGCAGGTCTTGACTGGAACCATCTGAACAAGTTCCCAGCACTGATTAAACCAGACAAGAGGTAAAGATAACCCCAAGGGAGCAAACACAGTAATTTCTGTTTTGCTTGCTACCTATATTTTGGCAAAGGGCAAAGGCCTGAATCCGGACTGAAATACGTTTATGTTGGGAGCTGTATATTTGTGGAGAAAGAGAGTTGCTGTCTCAAGAATCTAGCTTTTCAGGCTAGATTGCAGGATGTTAACAATGACCAGAATTTCCTAGCTGACTTATTTTGTTACTAGCAGTAAATCTGCCTCTCTTACACAGTTCTGTGTGCTGGTGACTCACTGTTACATAGGATGGTTTTGTTTCAAACCCTTCCCTCCTTTCAGTGTTAAATTTCTCTGAATGCCTCGTTGACCTCTGTTTATTCAATTTAGGATTTAAAATACCTTTGAGATAGTTATTTTAGAGATTGAGTTACATTTGTTTTGGTTCTTCTTTGTAAAATATGTGTAATAACAGGCACTGTTATTTTAAAACACTGATGCCAAGAGAGATGACGTTGCTGTGGGAGTACAGCTTCTTCCAAGCTAATAGTAATTACTTCTTCTGGAGAGACATTTCACTGTGTTGTACAAGATGCAGGCCTGACATGTCAAAAGCCCATCTACGGGTTCGCCTGCCACTTATGGGGAGGCTGAGTGAAGGTGGCTCTGGAAGGTGGTGGGGAGAGGGCTTTAGGAGGGGTTGGGTTGCCGTGTGTCATCAGTCAGGTGAGAGAGGTGTGATTCTCTTAATTAATTAGTGTTAAGAACATGTGGTTTAGATATTAAACCTACGCTAACTCTGTTTCTTGTGTCTCCAAGTTGCAGTTCAGCCCTGGACAGCTATTACAAGCCTAGAGAGAAAATATTGAAGGTACTGTATTTTATTTTGTTTTAAACGTGTGGGGGTAAGACTCAGCATATTACAGCCTCTACAGAGAAAGTGGAAGGCTATTTACAAGGTGCATTAGAGGTTAAACTCTCACTCGAAAGATTATCGCATAGGCTCATTAATCTATCTATGTTTTGGAGGAAGAGCATGACTTTCAAGAGTCCCAGAATGTGCCTTCCACTGCTCCTATGGCATGTGAGAGTGTGTAAATACAGAAGAAACTGGCATTATATGAAGAAGGTGGAAGTGGATGGGATATCTGCTTCATGTCTTACTGGAAAGAGTTTCACTCACTACAAACTCACCTGCCTTAGAGTCTGTCCAGGTCACCGCACATCAAAGAAAAAATTCTTATGACAAGACCAGGTAGACTGACGTCAACATACGTTGTTTCAGGTCAAAGTCTTCAAAACTAAAATTACTCAAACCAATCTGTCTGGTAGTCATGTACAGAGTCACCACAGTTACAGTTATCACAGGTGAGTAAAGACAGGGATGCTTCCACGAGTGAGTTTCAGCTCTAGTACATCTAGTAGTGAATCCCACACTAAAATTTGCTCACTATTTTTGCCAACAACAGATTTTTTCCTGGGATTTTATCTGAAGATAAGCTCTTTAAGCAAATAGGGGCACCTTTTATCGTTAATGAAAAGCGTAATGTTGTCACAGTGTCTTCTTTTAAGAAGCGTGTTACTTCTTTGTTAGTATCTGGTGCAATGTTGCCTCTTCACATAGCTCCCTCTCTCCCCATTAACTGCAGCATCCCAGCCTGTCATGGTATTTTTAAATCATAGATTAGATTGGCCAATCTCAAAGAAAAGTAAAAAGTCTGTTGGGGATGGATAGAATGGTTATCTACTTTGATGTGAATTTCCTGCTTTATTGGAGGTCTATATATAAAAATATATAAAACAAACATAAAAATTATCTGTGATATCCTGGTTTTCAATTCTGAGACAATGTTTTCTAGCTTTCTCCTGAAATGGAGACTTTTTTTCTCCTGCCTCTTCTTTGTCTTCTCCTGAAAATCAGCTTTTATAAAATATTATTCTGTGTATTTTAATGCCTGACGTAATCAAGGAAATGCATAGAAGTTGTAATTGAGCTCACTCAGTTAAGGCTTTGCATTTGGAATTGCCGTCTAGATCCCAAGTGCTGTCACAGCAAAAACACTACATCAGTGACAGTTTTCTCATTTGATCTGCCCACAATGGGTAATTGTAATTCTGTCCTGGTGAGCCTACTAAAAATGTCTTTGTGAAAGCCTCCTCCTCCCGTACGTTGACAGATAAGAGAATATGCTGTAATCCCCATTCTTTGTTCAGGGAGCTTCTTGCCTCTTTGACAGAGAGAATGAACTCCGGGCTCCTGAAACCATTTTTTGATTGTTTAGCTGGTCACTGCTCTGGATTCATTTTCTGAACTATCAATATCTTGTCCCTATCATTTCAGCACTCATCTACTGCAAGTGTTGTGTTGTTCATAAAGCAAAGAAATTCTTAGAGGAGTAAAAAAATGTTTTTGCTATCTATTCCCTGTGACTTGACAGCAATCCTCTCAGAAGCTTTAAGTACTGTTAGGCTTCCTTTCAATTCAAGATGTTATGTGTAGAAAAGACTCAATGGGCTACATCAAAAATATGATTATTGGCCTAAACTGGGAACTAACTCTCTAAATCCCAAACAGTAATCCTGAATATGAGTGTTCAGTGTCCCAAATGCCCTGGGGGAATTTGTTACCTATGCACCTTTTTCCAATATTTAATTTCCCTGACACCAAAGAGTCAGTGATGTGCCAAAGAATACCTTTATCTTAGCAGGTCAAAAAGAGCAGTACTAAGTTAAATTAGATTTCATTTGCCGGTCATCCTAGGGTATAGGTTTCCTGAGGGACTGATTCTTATAGAGATTATCAGCATAGCAGTGCAAGTCTGTGATCTTTACAAGATGAAGTGGGCGCTGCCTCTTCAAAAGAGAAAAAGAAAACAAAGTCTGTGGAAGCGCTTAATACAACAGCAGAGTGGGTATTAGACTTTCTTCTACCACCTGCTGAGGGGCTTCAGACCCAGCACCTCCTCAGTCCCTCTCCAGGCTGCCCTAATCACAAGCCTGGGGGTTAACCTCTGGTGTGCAGCTGTGTCTGCAGGCAGCTGTGCAGCTGTGGGTGTGCTTTGGAGTGAAGGAGAAGGAGGACAAGCACTGGTTGTTGAATAAACACAGGAAGAGCCTTTCTCTTGCTGATGGGGATACCCCTGCAGGAGAGGCAGGCTGGGTTCCAGCCCTTGGGCACAGGAATGCATTCTTTTTTTTCTGGTCATATAATGATAAAAAAATAAATATTCAAGTACTGGGATAATCAATCCATGTGTGTAAGGGGAAAGAACACTTTGCTGCTGGATATCAAGGGAAAGGCAGGTTTCTCCTCTGTTTGGGAAAGGAGTTTTGAAAGGAGCAGGAGACCTTCCTTCAGAGGAGGGTTCAAAGCTACAAATACCGGTGAGAGTATGGTGCCTCTGAATTGTTGTAAGAGTCTATATTTAGGTCATATGCATGGTGCTTCTCATTAAAAAGCTTTAAACATTGTCTCACATTTAGGTTTCTCTTTCCTAAACGTGTGGGGTTTTTTTGGGAGCTTCTTTCAAGGTGTCTGGATGTACTAAATGATAATGAAAAACAAGATGCTAAAATCATTCTGCTCTGGAGCTAGACACTTTCAAGATGGAGATTGTAATGCTCAGCATCATAGTGTCAAAACTCAATATTCAACTTGGGTTTATTTTAGTTAGCATGTGGTCTGACTCATAGGTCCATGAGTTGAACTGGTTCTGTATTGAATTTTCAGATTGACAATGATATTACTGAGACAACATATTCAGTCTCAGAATAGTGTGTGGGGGGGTAAATACTGTATGACAAGGCTATTTTTTTTATTATACAGTTTTTCTTTCTGTCTTTTCTTGAAACAAAAAAAAAAGTCACTAAAAATATAAACTGGCATATTTCATCATAATAGAGAAATCTGAATTAATTTTATGGTTTTACTTTACTTTTTTTTTTCCTCTACAGGGAAAAAAACTCCCACATGTTTACAGGAAAAAAAGTGGTAATTTAGGTATTTCTCTTGCCAACTATTTATTCTACATGTGGAATTTTGGTTCAAAGGTTCCTTAAAAATTATTTCTGCAAACTAAATATTCAACTGATTGATATGTTGCTTAGAAATCTTGTTAATCTTCAGCCTTGGTATCTTCCGTGTGTTCATAATATCAGCAAGTCAGATAAAAGCAGCCTGACTGTATCTTAGTTGTTACGTTTGTTAGAAGACAGACCCAGCCTTCCAGAGCCAACTGCATTAAAATGCATTAGATTACCATTGGTCTGAAAAAAAAAAATCACCTAAGCAGTCTCACTTTGCGAGCAGGGACAGAAGTCCTTGCTGTCACATCTCCATAACTGCAATCTCCTATCACTGGCAGGTAAAGCTAATTATATTCCTGCTCGTGTAACTTTTCTGCTCTCTTAGGGAACAAAAGAAGATTTCAAGCGCCTGCCTACCTAAACATGATCACATCAGATCATTGGGGTCACCCACCTGTGGGGGCACTTCTAAACTTTCAGGCCAAATAGGAAAATGCATAATGAATGTAAATCTCTCTCAGACAGATGAACCTGGAAAGAAGATGGACTCAACTGCTGTCTGTATTTAGATGGTATTTAAGAGGATCAGATCCCAGCCAGACTCCTGAGGCAGACTACACATTTGGTCTAGTGTCTTTGAAAAGCTCTGATGTGTTATTAGACCCTGAGATTAAAACTGATATGAATTACACAGCAAAGGAATAAGAATCTGCAGCAAAAAGCAATTTACAACAAATAGGTAGCAGCTATTCTGTATCACATTTGATGCCCCAAAATAGAAATGAAATATGATCCAGAAGGTGATAAGTGAACAAACACAATTGATCCGTAGGAAGAGGAGGAGGGAGATGGGTTAGAACATTGCTATTGACTTTGTTGTGTTACGCCAGGGAATGGAGGCTGAATGAAATATGCTTAGCTTGATTCTGAACTGCCAGTCTCAACCTTTTGATTAAAAATAAAAACTGTTGCATCATGACATGCAGCGTTCTCAATCTACTATTCCCAATGAAAAAGCATTTTGTGTAGCTGCACTGCATTACATTTAAGATATAATAGATTATGCCTAGTTTTAGGCTATGTAAATAGACCTGGTAAATGACTGGTTACAGACGAGCTGATATCTGGTATGACAGAGAAGGAAATAAAAGACAGGGGAAAAATATTCCTACAAACACATGGATTATCTAACATCAGAGATGAACCTTGCTAATGACGAAGTGCTAAAACATTTCTGTGATCTGATATTATTTGTAAACTGCAGAATTTCTGGCTAACCATCAACCACGAAAGTATCTGATTTCTACAGTGAAGTACCACAGCAGCACAGAAAGAAGATTACTTTCTCAATTCAAAGGCATAAAGTTAATTAATTGGTGTAAAACTATGTATTTTTAAGAAAATTACTTTCCTCAAATGACTAAGTGCTACAGAACAGTTGCCAGGATGATTTATTTCTATCATGTAGATAATACATTCAAATCTGTTAGATTTTTATTGAAGACGCTATAAATTAACACCTCAGGGTTATAATGTTTAATTAGGTGAACATCAATATTAATAACCAGCTGTGACTGTCATCTACACTTTATCTGCTTTAATACTCTATACCATATTGCGCTGAAAAATGTATGTATACAGTTGAAAAGGTAGGAAGGAAAGCAATGGGACTTTGAAGAAAATGCATTGGAAACATAATCTACTTGCTAATTAGACTCCCCAGAAATCCAGTGTATGCAATGATTAACGTGCTTTTAACAATAGAAATGAATGAGTCATTCTGGCACACACGGTTTTGCTTAACAGTACAATTAATCTTTCAGTTTAAGGAGGAAATTGTTTATTACGCATTTCCCCCTTTCTTCCTTGACTGTGATGGAGCATTCTGAATGTCACTCAAACTGCACTTTTTGTTCTTACTTTGTATTGATGAGCCTCACCTAACATTTTGGTAATATATTTAACTTCCATGTAAGGGTTCAATTATTCCAGGTGGCTGGAGATTTATCTATCATCCTTTTCACAAGGCGTTGAGAGAGCAAATCTTCGCTGGCCATCTATTAAGCTTCTCAGAACAGCGCCATTTCTGTTCATTTGTAGGAAAGACATTGGAGAAAAGTAAGTTGTAACTCAGGAGCAAGACTTGGTTGAACAACCAAAAGATTCAAAGTTATTAAGGTGGCCATAAACATTTGTTCTGGATGAAACTTCTTAGTACTACAAAAAGTCAACACTGTGCTGTTGAAGCCCTTGTAGTGACACTACGGATTGCCTGAGCTTCCCAGAACTGCCGAAAGAGTCAAGAGTCTCCACACTAACACATATTAAACTTGGAAAGCAGCAGGGTCAGAAGAAGGGTCTGCAGTTGTATTTACAGAGACACAGGGACCCAAGGACTCTAAACACTTGGTATGGATGCATAGCAGCTGCTGCTCCAGCACAGACTCCTGCAGCCCAGCTGCCAGCTCTGATCCTGGGCATGATGCTAATTTCTACACCCTGACAGACTCCTCTTCCACTCCTGAGATACAAACTTGTCATCATCCCCTGGCAAATCTGGGATTTCACAAAGTGCCTCACACTTTTTCAGAATGAGAAGGATAAAGTGTTACAGCCAAAAGAGGTGCCTAAAGAGAGCTGCGAGTGCAGGCGAGATACTTAGGTGCAACCCTGCAAGTAGATAATCTTTATAGGCTCCACACTTCTTACTCTAATGTTCTTCAGCCACTCACAGCTGTCTCAGCATACCTGGAAAAGTTCTACAGGTGTCACAGGACAGCAGTTTGGCTTTGATTTCCCACCAAAACCTGAAAGGCATTTACAAACTCGTTGTTTCTTCACCTAAGTGACCTGTGGACTTGGTACTATAGGTTGCTGAAAGCAGAAGAAATGTACATCTTCAAGAGCAGTGTTTTTTCCCACAATAGATATAATTTTCTGGGGCTTTGGGAGTTTTGGGTTTGTTTTTTTTTTGTTTGGGTGGGGGGTTTTTTGGTGATGGGTGGGTAGGGCTTTAACACAACCACAAAAGAAGCAAGTATTGCTTATATTACACAATTACAGTTCTTGGTAGTAAAAGTACTTAAACCTATTTTTCCTTTCATAGCAGTTAAGACCAGAACAGTGTATATGGCTTATTCAAAGCAGAACAGATGTTCTAGCTCTTCAAATCAAAAACAGTCAGAGAACAGTTGAGGTAGGAAGGGGTCTCTAGAGATCTTCTAGTCCAACCCCCTGCTCAGAGCAGGGTCACCTACAGAAGGTTTCTCAGGGTCGTGTCCAGTCAGGTTTTGAGTATCTCCAAGGATGTAGACTTCACTACCTCTCTGGGCAACATGTGCCAGTGCATGCTTACCCTGACAGTGAAAAAATAAATGTTTTTTTTTATGTTCAGAAGGAACCTCCTGTGTTTCAATTTGTGCCCATTACCTCCTGTCCTGTCACTAGGCACCACTGCAAAGAGCCTTGCTCTGTCTTCCTTACTCCCATCATATATTTGCACACATTGATAAAATTGCCTGAGCCTTCTCTTCACCAGGCCAAAGAGTCCCAGCTATCTCAGCCTTTCCTCATATCCAATGCTCCATGCCGTAATCATCTTTGTGGCCTTTCACTGGACCTAATCCCATATCTCTAGTCCCTCTTTTATTGGGGAGCCCAGGAGTGGATGCAGCACTCTAGATTTGCTTCACGAGGGCTGAGTAGAAGGGAAGGATCACCTCCCTTGATCCACTGGTGACACTCTTCCTCATATAGCCCAGGTTGCTGCAGGCAGCCTTTGATATGTGAATGCATTGCTGGCTTGGGGTCCGCCAGAACCTCTGGGTCTTTTCTTACAAAGTTGGTTTCCAGTCAGTTGCCCTCCAGCGTGCACTGGTGCATGAGCTTATTCCTCTCCAGATACAGGGCTTTGTGTTTCCCATTGATGAACCTCATGAAGTTCCTGCTGGCCCATTTCTCCAGCTCATAAAGGTCCCTCTGAATGGCAGGACAGCCATCTGGCATATCAGCCACTCTTCCACCCCGCCCCCCAGTTTTGTATCACCTGCAAACTTGCTGAGGGTGTACTCTATCCCATCAGCCGGGTCACTAATAAAGATATTAAAATCACAGTATTGACCCCTGGGATATACCACTGGTGACTGGCTTCAAGCTGGACTTTGGGCTGTTGATCACAACCTTTTGAGGTCAGCAATTATTTTCAGTTCACTTCACTGTCCATTTATTTAGTCTGTACTTCATCAATTTGTCTGTGAGGATGCTACAGGAGACAGTGTCCAATGTTGAAATCGTTGCTGAATTCAAGATCAACAATATCCGTTGCTCTGCTTTCATTCACTAAGCTAGTAATTTCATCACAGAAGGCTATTAGGTTGGTCAAGCATGATTTCCCCTTTGTAAATCCATGCTGTCTACTTTCAATCATCTTCTTGTTTTTAATATCCTTGGAGATGGTTTTTAGGAGGATTTGCTCCATTACCTTGCCAGGGGTCGAAATGAGGCTGACAAGCCTCACCTTAAAGGCTAAGCCAAAATAGCAACCCTGGAAGTTCTCCTGGTATGTGGTATACAGAGCACTCGTTGAGATGGCATCTGAGCAACAGAGCTGCTGCCTGGCCCTTCACTGGAGCCCGCAGAAGAAGAATCACAGTGCAGGACTGAGTACCTCTGAGGGGAGACTACTGAGGGTCACGTTTTGCAGGTACAACTATGGCTGGTCTTCCAGTCTCTGGCAAAGGGGGATCCTAGCTTTGGCAGGCCCACTGAGATGAAAAGAGGGGAAATGGTAACTCTGAAATGATGCAGCAACTGGGATTTAACAGGGCTTGTGAGTCTGATACTTCATTGGTGTTGGGGGTTCAGTTTTAACAGCTTCCTTTCCTTGTTACTCAGGAAAATTGTGAGAAAAAGCCTCCCTTCTTGGTTCAAAAAACAAGAGAGTGAAGCCACTGATACTAAAAGTGCTGTAGAAGAGGGGGCAGATTGGGTGCTCCTAGTATTTGGTGTGACGTAAGACCCCCACAACTTTTAGCATGACCTTGAGTGCTGGGAATGCTGGAATCAAATGCAGGACATGGAGTTCACTGCAGGGATATAGCCTATAATCAACATGACTTAGGTGTTTCAGCTCTGGAAAATCCTACTGTTGGTCCTTGTTTATGGCAGAGCCACCAATTAAGTGACAGTATGTTTATAAGAGTGTAAGAAAGGAATACAAATCATATAATAAGGGGAACATCAAGCACCTCAGTGCATTGGAGAAACACTAAGGAAGAAAAGCAAAAAATATTAAAGAACAAACATGTCTATCATCTTTGTGGTTAGCTTGTTACATGCTGAGTGTATTTATATGTAATACTCATATCACCAAAAGTAACCACTGCTTTGTAGTGCCATGCTGTGAAACATGCCCTCAAGCAAGCGACTCCCCAGAAAATGATGTTACAGCATCAGTGTATCAATGGCTTCATTGCTCCACAGTGCTGTTTTCAGCAGCCTGGCCTTCTGGGAGCAAAACAAGGCACCACTTTCTTGCCAAGAGTGTTCTTGTAAAAATCTAGCAGTATAGTTACAGGCTGGCAAATAATTCCCATTCTCAGGTGGATAATTGCCACCTTGATTCTCCAGATATTTTCTTCTCTGCCTTGCAAGTACTCACAGTTCTCTCTGCAAGCAGATAGATCCTTTTCTCTGTATTTAAAAGCATGGGTGACTGGCTAATAATGTTGAAGTGTACACCATGCTTGAATCAACAAACAAGGGTAGATCTACTGCTTCTTGAGGGAGGAGTAACATATGTTTACTGTCTGGCTATAGTCACAGTTGATTAAATCATTTGCTGATGCAGAATAGATAGCACTATATAAGCACTAAAGAACCTTAGGGTTGTTTTTTTCTTAATCATGCAGAGTACAATACCATCTATTACATTAAACCATGAGATGTCTGAAATCCTTAAAGTGTGTTTTCTGCCCCTAATTTTGTGTATAGAATCATCATAGAAGTCATCCATTTCCTTCAAGTAAGAGACAAAACCCAAAGCAAAACAAAACAATAACCCAACCCCTGCCCCCCCCCCAACTTTGAGCCTGCTTTTCATAAGGGAAATTTTGCCTTTTAAAACTCAACTTTATATATTTTAATTGTTATAGGTATCTAGGAATTAAAGTAGTTTTACATTAAATATTTCCATTTTACCCAACAAGCAGTTTAAAAGTAAACCAAGAAAATACTTCAGCAGCACTTATTTTTTTGCTGTACAGGTTATATTATTGTCAGTCAATTCAAAGTCATTCTTACAGGCCTTACTGAAAGGCTATAAAAAGCATTAAACCTTAAGAACTTACACATGTCAAGGTATGTGCTTCAAGGCTGTTCCCTCAAAAATTTGCAATTAAACTAACCTGTACCTCATTTAACCAGGTAGGCGACAAAAGCACAGGTCATGCAATTTTGTGCTAATGTGCGTTCCAGAACTGACTGAGGAGAGAACAGGGTGGTTGTATTCCAGGGACAGAGTTAGTGAGACATGAAAGAGAAAAGGAGCTTGATGGATTTATCTGGAAAGTGTTCATAAGGGTACTGATAGTTGATAAAGGACTGAGAAAGTCAATGTGCCACTGAAACAGAGGCCAAATAAAACAGCTGATGCCGAAGTCTATTGGAGGAAGGTTTGTTCTCACAATAAAATGTGAAAAAGAAGCCCAAGTCATCCATTCTTGACTGGCTAAGGGAGCAAACTAAGGCAGCAGCTGGGTCCACTGATACTTCCATTTTAACTGTGAGCTACGTAGGTGTCTCAGGACTAATTTTCTGCAGCTGAATTTCCTTCAGCTTATCCTGGTACTCCAACACAGGAGAAAGATTTCCAGGCCTTGTGGGACCTGCTTGCTTCTTCACGTGGGACAAGCTCTAGCTAGAAGAACAAGAGGATATCAGTATGCCAGAGCTGGAGGCTGATGTCTGGCATGGATCTACTAGACATCCACTACGACAGCCTACTGCTTGCTCCCAGATGCTGAGCTACTCAGGCTTTCAGGTAGACATCTCACCACATCTTGCACAGCCAATCTGCCAAGTGATTCTCTGGACCACTATGGGCAGCTGAGGTGATCAAATGTTTCCCAACAGGATACTTACCCTGGTCCGCCCCTGAGGAGCAGTGCACTCTTGGGCAGCTGTCAACCATTCAGCAGGCAGCCGCTGCTCCTGGATTCCCACTCCAGTCTCCAGGAAGTTCTTGAAGAGATAGGAAGTTACTTGCAACTCAGAGGAGGTGGCACTGCAGATGGCATAGCTTGCTCAGCAGCAATGGAACAATTCTTCTTCTCCCTCTGAGACCTGAAGGTCCCATCAGGGGCAAGGTACTGCTGTACTGTGGGTGCCCTTTCTTGACAGAAGGTATCAGAGATTAATATCTCACATCCTCAGGTTCGACAGCTCATTACTCTTGCCCTAAGTCTGAAGGATTATGAGCTTTTGGACTCCATCACCCAAATTGGTTGCTTTGTGAAATGACTGTCAGGGCTGAAGCAATAGCAACACCCCTGTGCTCCCTAGGAAGGTCCCAGTGAGGTGGGAATTCACAAAAGTGTGGCGGATGGAGGAGAGGGTAAAAAGTTACTCATTGCACTGGTTTCCAGTTTTTTGAGCCTTTTTACAACGAACGTGGGTAGCTCCAGCCAGTTTCTGGCAGCAGATGCAAACATCACAGCTGGAAATCCTTCAAGATTAAAACACGTAAATTAAAGTTTTGTTGTGAACTAATTTTCTCAGATCCCATTATAGCCAGGGGAGATCTAGCCAATATGGTCTGTGAAGGCTAGGGAGCAGTTTGCTATCTGGTATCTCAGGCCGAGATGGATCACTCCGGGTGTGATGGACTGCATTGACTAAGTCTCCTTTGCCTACAGTGGGAGCCTGAGGAGCTCACTCAAATATAAGTACTGATGCACACTGGAACACTGGTGTCTTTAGAGGGGAAATTTCTTCCCTTGTCTGAAGTTCAGAGGAGAGCTGGGGTGGAGGGGCACTGCCATGTAGGGGTGGTCAAAGGGTTCGTGTGACAAAGAAATGGGGAGAGACTCCAAAGCGACTGTAGTGGCAAACCTGTTCACACTGTGGTGAGTTGTTCAGCATGTCATTCTGCATTCAGTGTGCAAACACACATATACACACACACATATATGCACACATAAATAAATAGTCTGTATGGAGCCATGTGTGTATTCCTATTAAAAGAATGCGGCCTGTGCAGATAATAATTTATGAACTATCAAACCCACGTTTGAAAGCTGGTCTACAGAATACATAAAAAGCTGAGTCCAGAGTGAATATTTATGACTAGGATTATAACCCATTGACAGAGGAGGCTTATAATACAAACAGTGTCACATGTTTTAACTGTGGCTTTGCCAAGTGATGCCTGGGAGCCTGATCTGAAGCCCGTGTAAAGCAATGGAAAGCTTCCCTCAGACCTCAGTGGGTTTTAGGATCAGGCCTCCACTGTGACTTGCAATGCCTTTGTGTTAAACATCCATTTATCTCTCTGTTGCTCTGAATCGGTCAAAAGTCTACAATACCAAATTCTTTATAACTACTAGACCTGGGGGAGCAAACTACTTTCACTGTGGCATGCGGGGAGTGATATGAACAGCTTCCATTAACACTAAGGGGCAAATAGTATGCAATTCTGTATATGTTACAAAAACTTTCCCTCATAAAATGTACTGCATTACACATAAAAAATGTTCTTGCTATTTTCAGTTCCTAGATATTTATTGGACATTTCTACCACCAGCCATTTCTTTGTGCAGAATGGTCTTCTGTCTGTTTTGGGGAATGGTATATTGACACATAAATTTTGTCCAAAATATGCAAGAACAATATTTTAAACATGAGGCCTATTTAAGTGATAGTCCATAAATTTATATCTTCGACTTTCTCTGTGAAGTAAAAACGAATTGTACTTTTTCCTTTTCATTCTATAATGCAAGTGTTTAATTGTTTCAGCAGAGCTGATAGGCAAGTAAAGGCAACACATTTTATTTAGTTGTTTCCAGAATGAACCAAAGATGTCTAAATAGAATTTCAGACAGAAAATTGTATACATAAATTCACAAGCTTTCCCTTTTGACATCAAATCTTTTACCAGATCTTTTTAACAACATTCCCTGAGATACTATGTTTTTCTTTTCTCTTCAGTAGAACAAAATGCTAAAGGCTTGTAGAAGAAGAGTGAATAGGAGTTTTGTCAAAATACTTATAAACATTTTTTTTTTCTTGAGTATGTGGAGTAGCCAGAGTACCACACTTTTTGATTAGAAGTAATCCCAGATTTCTGTTATGACTTTCGGTATGTCATTGAATAACTGTGTGGTCAATAGGCTATTCATTACTTACAAAAAAGTAAAAACTGTTAAAATGGAAGTATCATGTGGTGCATTTGAAGGCTAATATATTTCAAATGCTCTCAGCACAAGCCTGTGATGAACAGGGCTGATGTATTTTGATCCTGTTTTTCTGCATGACATCCACTAACAAGTAATAGCTCAGCAAGCAGATCTGAACTCTTTCAGACCAAGTAATATCAGCCAGGTCATTCATCCATGTTCATCATCTCTGTCAAGGGGAAGAAGATACTTCATTATCCAAGATCTTTTTAATGGTCACTTCCGACACGCCTGCTGTGCTCAGGCAGCATTTCTTCTTACTCATCTTCAACCTTAAGCTGACAGACATTCATAGAGAGAGGCTTCTGTGACTCTTTTTTCTCTGTGGTAGCAACTGTAGGTTTCAGTTTGGGTTTGAATCTTTTTTTTTTTATTTCTGAACAGCAGATTATTATCTCTTTTTATAAGAGATAGGACTTTATTTTTGAACATAACTCTGTACAACTTCTCTGTCTGTGTTAATGGATAGTTTTGTAGGTTCCAATTGAGCAATTTTTCATAAAATAGATCATCAAAAGCAGAAATTCTGCTGGGCTTTCTTCATTCTTTGGAATTTCTTTTTTACAGAGCAAATAGAAAATCCTATTTATGGGACGGCCTTGTCCAGTGGGAAACAAGTGGCAGATTTTTATACATGACGTTCTAAAATGAGTAATCTCTAACAAGCTCTACACTGAAAAGTGCTCACCTAAATATGTTTAGATTCCAGTAATTAATTGCATCAGTAGATCTCGTCAGCTGCAAGTTGTTTTATCTGCACCTCTGTTTTGCTCTGGGCTCCCATGGTCTGCATTGCCTCACAGGGTTGAACATCCCCTCTGGATAGATATTAGTGCAGTCTCCTCTTACATAGTTCCACTGATAACTTTGAACCTTGGTACAGAAGGTGGTCATGGCACTGGCACCATTACTTGGTAGTTATGAGGGATAGAAACTGATAATTGAAGGCTTAAGCTGCCCAATACCTACCAGGGCTTGTGATAAAACACAGCCTTTATGCAGCTTATTTTTGAGCTGCACGTGTATTAAATTTCTGTTTCTGAAACTCCAGTTCCTGGAAGTGCTGGATTTCATGAGAGTCTTATTTTACTCCGTTATTGTTTTTCTCTCATTTGGTCCGAGTTCTTCCAAATCTTATTTTCAGTACATTGGTTTGAGATCACTGGCAAAATTCTTCAGGAAGTGATATCACCCTCTCCAGCTCTCAAATGCAACAACTTCTGTGAATTATGTGCCTTTAAGAGGTAAGTAGTGACCGGGGAATTGCCCCTGTCCTGAGGAGATTTCTCCAGCCTAGGAGCTGAAATAGGATGTGTAAGAAAGATGTTAATTATGAAGCTCATGATCTGGGACTTTCCCACCAGCAAGGTGCAGATACAGTGGAAAATGAATTTATTTATTTTTTTTTTAAAAAGAGGGAAATAAAAAAGTCACAGCAGCAAAGTGCAGTATTTTTCCAGCAACAGGATGATGCATGAAAAATGTGCCAACTACTGTGCTTCTCGGATGGAACCCACCTTCTGCACTAACCAGAAGGAAGGAGTCGTGGTGTCCAACCCATATATCCCCATGTAAATAGTTGAGTAACCAGGTACTCTCACTACACATCAGAGCAGCTGGCCCTTAGAAGCATAGCACTGCAGCTCCACTGTTCACAGAGTATCAGCCTCCAATGCTGGATGATTGCTGCTGCCACACTGCAGGGAAGACACAAAAGAAACCACAACTCTTAAACTCAGACATGCTCATCAGGACTAGGTGAAGGTCCAGAAGAATGGTATGTCCAGTTAGAAGATCTGCAAGGCATCTGTACTTGGACAGGGAGCTTGAGGGCAGTCTGCATTGTATATTTGATATATATGAATGTGGTTAGGAACCATCTTCTTTCTTGCCTTAAGCTTTTCTCCATGCAAACAATGAAAAAAAAGTTGCTTGTGAATTGCTGTGTTTTGCAGCCACTGTTCTCTTCCTCATGACAGTCCCTTGCTGTTTTTCATTTCCACTTTGTCAAGTCCATAACAGAATCATTCCACCTCTGATGCCTCCTTGTCCTGGTTTGAGGTAAAACAGAACCAATTTTCTTTTCAGTAATTTTATTTTTCAGCAATTTTACTTTTCAGCTAAGCCTCTTCTAACTAATTGAGCTCTCGGAAATTAATGGCGTGTTTTTCAGACAGTGTCAGCTTCTAGCAAAGGTAAGGCCTGTGGTTTATAATTAATACAAAGGAATGGTATGCAGAGAGGCCCTGCTTATACTTATTGCTATAACACCCAAGGCCAGTTAACTTTGTTATATGCTCTGTTGGAGGGTTGGAAGCAGAAAAACGTAGAGGGGTTGCACTTGCGGGGAGGAGCGGACAGGACAGGTGACCCAAAACTGACCAACAGGGTATTCCATCTCATCTGCATTATGCTCAGTATAAAAGCTGAGGGATCAAAGGCGCAGCCCTCTTTCTTCAATGGCCAGCGTCCGAGGAGGACTCTGTCTGTTTATCTGCCTTTAATCCCGATCCCTGCATTCCTGAATCCAGAACCATAATCCAGTTCCCATCTGTCGCTAAGTCCAGTCTGGGACTTTCCCAGTGCCTGCTGGTGACATGATTGTCATCCTGGGAGCTCAATACTGGGTTTTGTATATGTTGTATATATTTCATTATTCTTTTATATTATTATCTTTTCATTTTATTATCAATATTTCATTAAAGTAGTTCAGTTTCTTGTCAAGTCATAAGTCCCTTTCTCTCTCCCACTTCTTTCCCTGAAGGGAGAGGTTGGAGAAAGCATCTGTCATTAATTTCAGTGGCCAGTCCGACCCAAACCACAACACTCCTGAAAACGTCTTACCCTGCCTACATGCAAGATCAGCCAATGAGAAAACATACTAAATATTTCTGAAGCACTTTGAATGGTATCTTCTTTGGGATTATATAACCCTCCCTGTTACAACTTATTTCAGAACTATATTATTTTTAATTTGCTCTCAAAGAAGCCCAGACAACCATTTCCTTGTCTGTTATTCACCACAGTCTACTGGGTACCACCGCAATAAAATACCAAAATGCTCGCAGTGGTTAAAGTGCTCATTCTGTTCAGGGTCTTGAACTCTGTCACATTAGCTGAACGCTTGAGCGTATGTTCACGTCCTCTTGAATCATGTTGTTATTTAAATAACATCTGTAATTTCACTAAGTCTTTTCTACTACCTTTGAAAATCACTGAGATTTAAAATACTGACATGGGGGTCAGCTATACTCCTACCATGACTCCTCTCTAATCATTGAAACTACCCCAGGGATGAATTTGGGTCAAGGTCTTTTCTTCACATCATTTTCTTTAATAGCCTTATTACTTCTGTATATGCATGGTATTAGAAATATCTCAGAATTAATCGTTTCTGAAATAAGGGTAGTTCTTTCACAGAAGAGATGTCGTGGAACCCTACCTTTATCAACACATTATGTATAACTAACCAGCCATTGCTTCTAGTTGTCTGACAAATTAACCAAGTAAATCACTCATTGCTGTGCTTTTCTGAATCTCATAAAAGATAATAGACAGATAAATGGACAAGATGTTTGATTTCATTTAGCTTCTAGTTTATTGCCTACTTCATAAGAGAATGTAAACAAGAAGCCAATCTCAGGGCTATGTATTTCTCATAAATTGGTCAACCGCAAGTTGCTGATGCGGGTGCAATTCTCCACAGTGCCTTGCATAGACATTTTAGCAAGTGGTGTGAACCAAACAAGCATTACAAAGATCAGCCAAAGTAAATTACACTGTCAAGAATTTGGAACAGCCAGAATGCCTTGAGCACAAAGAACAGGTTATTTCTTTTATATGAGGGAAATGAGTAGACACAGGCACGCATTATAGATTTGCTTAAAATACTGGTTCTTGCTAAGTATAATCTTGAGCAGCGTCATACTGAACAACCAAATCCACACAGCCTGAGTACTGGAGTTAAAACCTGAGCTTCGAAATTGAATAGACTCATAGACCACTTAAGCAATTTATCTGGGAAGAAATGTTAAAACCTAAGACCAATTAGCATTCATACAGTATTTTGAGCTTTACCATGTTATAATGAAGCAGTTTCTTTCCACAGAGGAATACAGTTATAAGTATTTTGATTAGGTACTTACAACAGGAGTGATGCTGGGACTGGCAGAAGCATGGGTACTCTCTCCTGCAAGGTTCAGTAGAGGCTGGTAATCAACTTTGCTCAGCTGTTTCCCTTTCTGCCCTTGTTTGAATGTTCTACTTGACTTGCAATCACCCTTAAAGGTCCCCGCCTTTATTAAGGCTGACTAAACCTCCTTTAGTGAATCTACTCCTTGGAGAGCTACTTCTTATAAATACCTGTTAATTATTCAGGGATTTCGAAACCTTTTGGCTACTATATGCATTAAGAAATCCCCTTGCTCAAGTGGTCTACTTTACTTTTTTACTCCAAAACAAAACTCAGCCAAAAAGCACTAGTATCAAACAAGAATTTCTTAACAAAGAACAAATATATTAAGGCGTATACTTTTATTCTTTTTTACACTTACATGCTTGCAGGCTGAAGACCTTACCATACAGTATTTGCTAAGTAATAAGTCATTTTAAACTATGGACAGAAATGTATGGTACTATTACATACTGCAACTCAAAATGCTTATTTCCATTATTCATGTGATAAGAATACACCAAATACCACTTTTTTCTTCCTCAGACAAGATGGATTTCTTAGTGTTGAAAAAAATATGGAAACGTCTCTCCTGAATTATGAACAAGTGCTTTGGGTTCTTGGCCACTAAGCACAGAAGACTCAGGATTCTCAGACTTTTCAGAAAAGCACATGCTCTAATTTTTCTGTTTCACCGAAACTGCACAAAATATATCACTGAATTTACACTAGCTGTAGATGTGTCAAGTAGGAGAGGGCTTTAAAGTTGTATCTTTCTATGATGAATTTTGAAGCTTTGTGTTAAAGGTTATTAAATGATGCCTGCTTCTGAAGTGCACTCAGCTATGGTTTTGCTAAGTTTAAACTTACCCAATATAAATTCAAAAACCTGACAGTTCAGATTTGAAGTCACCTAAACATTAATTTGTTATGAGTTTTCAAATTCAAGGAAGTTTGGAGTTACTCTTCTTTTGGTATCTGAATGAAACTGCTGGCTTTTTGATTGGTTGGGGTTTTGTTTGTTTTCTGTGATTCAACTCATTTAAGTAGAAGATGAACATAACTTTGTCAGTAATGATTCCATTTTTCTATTATATGTTTTACCCAGGAAAATGAAAGTATTCTTGAACTTCTGATAAAGTACTCAGAAACAAAAAGTTTTATTCTCACTGATAGTAGAAATGAGATGGCTCCTGTTGCTTACTGACGGATTCAGCAACTAGGAGTAGACTCAGAGAAGAATTAAAGATAAAAATTCCTTCAGAAGTTTGTGGGTGATGGTTCAGATTCTCACAAATTTGGCAGAGTGTGTTGAAGACACTCTGGCATAAATAAGAGCAGCAAAATTGTATAAACTGCATGTGGTAGAAATTTTACTGTGAAGATTTTCCATTGAAGAAGATAGTCTTATTCAAATCAACATTCACCTTAGGAAAATATAATTTATAATTATAATCAAGGGAAATATTTATGTAAAGAATCCTTTATTTAAAAAAAAAAAAACAACCAAACAAACAAAAAACCCCACAACGTATTTCTGTGTCAGTTTGAAGAAGTGGGGGTAGAGAGGAGGTGATCAGATTTTCTGTCTGAAACTTCTTGTCAGGAGAAAAATAATGTTTTATCTTCTGCTCCACTATGAACATTAATGCTGTGTTACATCAGTAGTATTTTGTATTGCTTGAAGCTCTGAGTCAGTGAGGCAGCAGCTTCAAAGGATTTAAAATCCAGGAAGAGTTGTGGGAGAGGAATAGAAAAAAGGTCATTGACTCCAGAGAGAAAACAGAGAACAACATCTGTTTTCAGGAGCATTGTGCATTAGCATAAAACAGAGAATAGATTGTTACTTTACATTTTCCAGTCCATATGCTGAAATCTTTATGTCAGCATACAATCTAAAGAATCCGCAGACATCAAACACAGGAGTGTTTGGTGCCTTCCCCTGATGGTAGCAGTTCAAACTGAAACAAATCAGAGCTGTGAAATACCTGATCTTTGGTAAGAGAAGCAAAGACAGACACAGATTTTGCTGACTCCTAAGACAGCAGAAAGAAGTAATCTCATAATAAAAGATATTGGTATGCAATTGTGAGGAAATGTTCCATTCCTATGTTACCTGGGACATTTCATGGAAACCAGACACACCTGTATGGAAAAAAGGCAAAAGAGAGATGGAAGAGGGAACAAAGTATTTCTGATAAGGAGAGCCATAGGTAAAGGTGATGAGAAAAGTTTGTGCCCTTTATTGATTTTGGACAAAAAAATCTCAGAGGTTTCTTTCTAATGTAACACTATAAACTGGATCAAGCACAAAAATAAGTTTCAGTTAGTGAATATTTCTACTTTCTCAGTGTTGCGGCTGGGAAAGCTCTAGATTCCAGAGTTAGAAAACTTGAAGAAATTCTAACAGGAACAAACTCAACTTTCCTTCCTTTTAATTTCCTTTGTAACTGTGTCAACCTGTAATATGGCCTTGCCATCGCGAGTAACAGGTGATAAGCTTTGTACAGAGTTTACAAGGCCTCAGGACAAAGGCTGTCAGGTCCACTCTGGCTGAGCTTTTCTTGACCTGCCTGCAGCTTTGTTTTACTTGGTTTAGCTCTAACAGCATTTTTTGTAATCGGCCAGGTGTCTAAGGTGAATTTGTTTTAGCTCTGTTTATCTTTCTATGGTGTCACCTCTAACCTAATGAAGTAGTGTGGACATAGCAGGAGCTTTGGTACGATAGGAGAAGCTTTGAGAAGTGAGGCCACAGGATGAGTGTGGCATAGAGTGCAGGCATGGGATGGTAAGAGATGGGGTACAGGCTTGACACAGGAGACCCCACGCTTATAAAGAACTCACCAATGGTCAGTTGAAGAAATGCATACCTGCAACCAGACAAAATTGATTTTACACGCAACAAAGAAAAAAAAGACAGACCACCTAATACATAAAAGTTACCACATACAGTAAATTTGAATGCAACATGCAGCTGCAGATCAGTGAAGAACAAGGGTGTAAAAGCATGTTGCCAAACGTATAAAGTTACCATAAGTGAATCCTAGAGTGAAGGGAAAGAAGAAACTATCAGCACCATATGCCTCCTGATGAAAGAATGAGAGGTTGACACCTCATCGTAATGCCCGCTCCAGCACTATGGAGCTACCGACTTTGCAACCCAGTGGAAAAGTGGAAGGATGAGCACATCAGGAAAGAGATAAAAACTAAATGTGTATATCTCAATTTTAACTGCATTATGGCTATTATTGAGATTTTTTTTCTGTATAGAAGTATCCTTATTATGTATTATTTTCTGTAACAACTAAATCTAGATTAATAACAATTATTGAATTAGATTTCAAGTATAGCAACAACAGACACTTGGCTTTATATGCAATGGGTTTCATTCTGCCTGACGCCTTGAACATAAGAGACTATGAGGAGCTATATTACCTCTGACCTATAAGTCCACCTAGCCCAGCTCCCTTTCTCTAACTTTAGCAATACAGGGAAGTGGTGGGTGCTCTTAAGGATGCTTTGCTCAGTGTTAGAAGTAATTACAAGATTTGCTTATTGGGGAGAATCCTGACCTTATTGGAATCACTTTCAAAGCTTTCTGGATTTTACTCCTGACTTATGATTGTTAACACTGAGACCAAAACTCTCAAACTTGGCTGCCTGAAGTTAGGTGATAACAGAAATAATGAGGTACTATGGCCAATATCCCTAAGACAAAGCAACCCATCTCTTGACATTTTCTTCAGGCATGTGTAATAACTCTCATGCACTTCTCTGCTGAATTCTTCCCTTTGTTTCCACTTCCCGCCCAAATTCTTCTGTTCTGTATAGTTCCTCCTATTTGCCATGCATATATATTCCCCAAATATTTCTGTTCACCAGCCGTCACCTACCATCCCTGTATCATTTCAAACATTTCTAAACACAAAGTCAATCAAAAGCTTACTCTCTATTTCTGTTGGTTTTTAAAGTTACCATTGCAATTTTCTTTTCATGTTTTATCCTACTGGCAGGACCCTGACCTACAGGATTATCCCAAAGTCCTGCCTCACCCTTAGACTCTGATTACAGAACAGAATCTTTTTTTTACCACTCAGTCGCCTCCCATTTCTCAATTTTGTAGGTTTTTTTGGCTTTCCTTTCCCTTCCCCATGATCCTACATCAATCATTTCTGCACCTGGATGTAGTCTTTCCCGATAGGGTCAGGACTGTCTCTTGGATTATCCTAGCTGCTGCCTCTTCAGTTCCTTTCTCTCCATCTTCAGGTATTCATTCTTCAGATAACATCTTTAGAAGCACTGATGCTCTCCAGGTGATCATAAAATCTTTTGTCAGGCCTCATTTCACAGATGCCTTTTTTACTCTGACAGCTTGTCCTATGCTTAGACAAACTCTCCCTGTAAACAAGCCCTGTCTTGCCATGGCAATGTAGAAAAGCTGTCTAGATATAAAAACGTGTGTTCAGAAAATATTAGTTCATATGCTTGACTCTTCAGATTCTGTCTGTGTTTCCCTTAAGCTGGTAAAAACAGGGGCAGGGTTATATTCAGGCAAAATAGTGAGCTCCCCTTTTAAAGTGTGACCGCTGGTGCTTGTGCTGAGAATCACATGTACACATGGAGGGGATCAGCATCAACATTTTTGTTAAACTGACATTTCTCTTCCTTTCCAATGATAGCCTCCTTTCTCTCCACAACCCACCACCAAATATCAATTGCACAGTCAGACCCGCATTGTTCACCAGCTTGGATATTAGCTTATGCTATCAAAAACAGCGTTCACCATAAAAGGCTTACACAACTCTGTGAAATTCGACTTTCCTTCTGAAATATGCACATGCTTTCTTCATCCTTTCTCTCCTCAGCAGGGTCTTTTTCATCCTTTTCTGGGGGATACTTCACAGAAATCTCAAAATTGTCAGTTCTAAATATAAGGGAGTCCCTTCCCTTCAAAAGTATGCATATATACCCATGTCTACAAATATGCACACATAAAGGTTTTCATGGTTTTGTTTCTATAGCAATAATCACAAGAAGCATATTTGTGGAGTGACCACTGTATTTTTCTGTTTTGGGAAAGTGAACTTTTTAGATGTTGTGGTAATGGCTTGCATGGCTCAAAATGAAGGGAGTGTCTTTGAACAGGTCTGACGGTACACTCTCCTTGGAATAATAATACAAAAATAAAAGAGCTGTTCAAATGCATTACCTTTCAAATGACCCTGGCTGGCCTTTTCATCTAAATAAATAACCCTAAATTACTGTGGACCACAGATTCATGACTGGCAGGCTACTTGTTCATGAGACACCTTAAAAATTAAAGAAAAATAAACCCTCCACCTCTGTGGAAAGCTCAGAGGCTTTATGAGGTGATAACGGAAGACCACAGAAAGGAATGCCAACAGGTCATGAGAGCAAGCAGGATTATCTTCTGGGATGTGCTCTTTAAACTGTGATAATGTTTAACTTCTCACAAGCAGGTGTGATGTTTGACACCTCTTTTCATGCAAAGCCTGGCCCTGGGTCACCCACAGGCACATGGTACTAATAGATTTCAGCAGGTTCTACAGAACAGCATTGTAAAGGGGAAAAAAAAGAGCTAAATTATGCAGCTGATAAAGCTGACACGTTTCGGAATGGAAATGGCATTATTTGCAAATAGCTTTTTTTGCTGCCCCTCCCTG
Organism: Ibidorhyncha struthersii; assembly: GCA_013398815.1. NCBI lineage: Eukaryota > Metazoa > Chordata > Aves > Charadriiformes > Charadriidae > Ibidorhyncha > Ibidorhyncha struthersii. Next base: position 276,264 of record VZSZ01004246.1, read on the forward strand.
GTCTGCAAACTGCCATCCCATTATCAAGGATTTAAAAGTTTATGCCAAAGAAAAAGTATTGACCTTCAAGTTAATGCTATTAAAAATGTAATTTGATTCAAATGAATGGAGTTGAAAAGAATCTCTGCATAAAGTGCAATACTGTCTTAATTAACAGTGCATTAATGTGCAGAAGTAGAAGGTCAGAGGCATTAATGTATTTGCAGGAAAAGACTGACCAGAAGTCACAAATCCTTAAAACACTAAATGATTTTAAAACTGATTTTATGCAAGTCAGACACTTGATGTACCAATCTATTTCAGCAAACAGAAGCAAAATCCAGCCACTCCAAATCACGTCAAATCACCTAAATACAAACTATCATCTAGTCTATCCTTTTTGACTTGTACTACTAGCAATAATGCCTTCTTTTTTCCCCTTTTATCAGGTTTTGTTGGTGCAGTCAGCACTGTAGTGGGTGCAATCTTATGATTATCACTGGAAGAAGTTGGGCAAAGCATATTCTTTCAAAAAATGCTGACTTGACCAAACTGAGGTTTTGAGGAAACACGTAATTTGTTTTTCAGTCTTTTAAGGAAACAAGGTAAACCAGAACTTAGAGGAACAGCGGGAAGACAAACACATTCTCTTATGCTATTCTGTAAAATAATGTTTATTTGGAGAAAAAGATTAAAAAGGCCCCCTTATGCAGATATTGACATTTTTGCCCCTGAAAAGTGCTTATTCACAGCCTTCTTTGGGTGCATCCACCTGCTCTGGCGTAGGGTCCTCCACTGATTGCAGGTGGGTATCTGCTGTTCTGTTAACCTCCACAGGCTGCAGGGGGACAGCCTGCCTCACCATGGTCTTCATCATGGGCTGCAGGGGAATCTCTGCTCTGGCACCTGGAGCACCTTCCCCTCCTCCTTCACTGACCTTAGTGTCTGCAGAGTTGTTTCTTTCACCTGTTCTCACTCCTCTCTTCTGGCTGCTGCAGCACAGGTTTTTTTCCCCTTCTTCAATGTGTTATCACAGAGGCGCTGATGGGCTCAGCTTTGGCCAGTGACAGGTCCCTCTTGGAGCCAGCTGGCATTAGCTCTGTTGGACACAGGGAAAGCTTGCAGCAGCTTCTCACAGAAGCCACCCCCATAGCGCCCTTGCTTCCAAAACCTTGCCATGCAAAACCAATACAACACTCTAGGGATTTTTGTCTAATCCTCAAACTATGCTGCTCCTAAGATACTAAAACTTTAAGAAAATCACTCCTGTTCTCCTAGCCTGTGTTGCTGAGCTGCATCTGAAGCTTACTAGTTTATTATACTTATTCTGTGTATTAGAATTATGAGATATTATAGTTACAAGCATCTTCTTCCACACACTTTGGTCATCTTTGTATCACCACAAGGCTGAAAGCAGTTGAGATCTAGAGCTCTTGTCATTCCTGTGTATGTCAGCTGTTTCCTGGCTTGACTCAGGCTTTCAGCATAATAATAAGCAGCATTTACTACCCAGATTTCTGTACAAGAGCCCTATCAACAGAGGGTTTTGTTATATAAAACGATTGTTTTCTGTCCATTTTCAACTCTGAAGGCAAGCAAATAGAGTAACTTCCTATCATGTATTTCTGAATAGCTCAGTTGAGAACAGTCCAAAATCTGTCATGCTGCAACTAGTGCAAAATCATCTTTAAAGCAAGCGTACCAGAGCTGTACACAGTATTCCATTAAATTTGTATGTAACTCAAGTCAACTCCTTGCCCTTACTTGTTTTTTAAACAAGTTTTTGTCACAACACTACAGTGGACAGTTATGTTGAGTTATTTGCCCATGAAGACATTTAAAATCTGTAGCCTCACTGGTGCAGAATACATTTCTTTCTGTGCACAGGCTGCATCAGCATTTGGCTCTATTAACAAATTTTTTTTTTCTGATAGCTCCCAATTTACAAAGTGAAGGAGGAACTGCCGCCTTGGTATCAACAGGAAGGGAGAATCAAGTCCTATTCTCCTGTTGGGTAACAAGACAGAGGAATCCATCCTTGGAAATCACTCTCCTGCTTCCCATGAAACTCCTTTTGCAAGGATTCATTCTGACCCATAGCTCTGGTTTAAATTTTGTGAGTCGAATCTGGGCTTTCAGTGTGTCAACAAGCAAGACTGAACCAAGAACGTAAACTAGAAAAGCGTTTAGTTCCATGCTTTGTCTTTTCTAAGACAAAAGGGAAGCTAACAGCAGGATCAGGACTCCAAATTACCAGCAATTTGGTTTCTATTCTGTTCTGGCAGCAGGTGCAATTCTGTGTTTCTTCATCTTGAGGATTTGTGACCAAGCTACAATTGAATCCTAGATTGTTAGTAAAAATGTCTATTCATAAATGCACACTTTCAGTATTGTTAAATTGCCAATAGGTGTTTTAGATTTCTGCTTGGAATTTTATGTGTATTATAGAAACAGTACATTCATAGGAGATAAAAGCACTATTGGTGCATAGAGCTGTAATGATTCTAGTGAAATAAAAAAGTGCCTGAGAGCCACAGCTGATAACAGCGCTAAAAAGCAAAATCACTAAAAGTTACAGAAAAAGCTTCAAGCACTGTAATACCTGTGGTGGTGGTTTTTTCCTTAGAATTGAGAATGTGGAGCAGAATCTTCTTTAGACCCCGAAGACCTGTTATGCACACCCATTTCACTATTCAGCTCTGCAGAAAATAAGGGTATATTTTATTCTGCGAACAATCTGCCATCAGCAGACTCCTTAGTTAATACGTCTTGTCAGCATCCAAAATGACAGTCAGTCAAAGGGGAATATCTATGGGGCAGAGGGGAAGTGAGGGCAGAAGACAGAATATGCAATTAATTTGTTATTCCAAGAATGTCAGACAGTCTCACAATATTTAGCACTGAATCTGTTTTTGATAGCATGTTATTTTTAAAAAGAAACTTCCCAGGGAATTAAAATGTCCCCTTGCATCCTGCTTAGTGAAGACACTGATTTAGTCAGGCTTTCCTTATTTAAATATAATCTCCCTTATTCTCCTTTACCTGTCCCATGTTAGATTTATTAGATTTCATGAGTGACTGGCATTACCAGAACAACTGATGAATTCTACAGAACAGCCTCTCGGTGCTTCGTGTCCCAAGCTTAAACAAGTTACTAAACCTTCACGGACGCTAGACAACCAGCAAATTAAACCTTTGGCCAAAATCAAGTTCCCTGACACTGTGGTAGAAAAGTTAAACACCAATTATTTAGATATTTGTTGTTAATTCTGTTAAGTCAAGCTTTGTTTTGGCTACAAATTACATAGCTAATATATTTAATAAACAAAATCTTGTTTGTTATTTTTTTGGCATTACTTAAAATCTGTTCAAGTATGTAATAACATGTGCAATTATATGCAGGACTAATTAGCAGTGGCCCAGTTGTCCCTTAAGGCGTACTTTCAAAAGACACCAGTACCCATAACTGGGGCCAAATTTTCAAAAGAGCTGTGTTCTGGCATAGACTAGATAAATTGTGGCAACGTCAACAGCAAAAGGAAGGCAATGGACAGCAGAAGGCAACAAGGGAAGAGGAAAAAGAGGAAGAAAGCACATCAGATTCACACAGAAGATTTTACAAAATAATCAGCATAGTATTTTATGAAAGCACTCTAAAAGATACTTTATATCAATATAATTGAAAATCTTTCTTTAAAACACAAGTCGAATTACAGTAAGGGAAGTTGAATGTACTTTCTTCTTTACTCTCTTCCCAACATATGGATATAAAATATCAGACCTCAAACATTTTAAAATTAGCAAGCACAATTGAAACATATACATAAATATATATATGTGTGCAGAAATGGGCAAGAATTTTAACGTTCATATTTAACACTGAATCTTATCCTTCCTAGGTCTCAGATTTAATGTGTCCCACAAACTCAGTTTATTTGTTGGGGGAAAAACTGTATATGAAGAGAAAACACGGTATTTTTGTGACTGAATGTAGTAGCTAGATTTGGACTCCTTGAAATTATTACGCTGAAGACAGAGAAAGTGAATTAAGTCCTCAGTAGGGAAAGTTTAAAAAATGTTAGAAAACATATTTAAAGAATCTTCAGTATGGTGCTTGAAAACATTTTGGAACAATTTTTAAGGTCCTCACCTACTCTTTTTGTTAGTTTGAAAGCTCAATGGAAAAAGAAAAAAAAATTAAAGATTACACCATTAGAATGGAACATCATCTCACAGAGAATCAAATATTTAATTTAATTATTACTAACTCCACTTATCAGGCATTATGCTAAAATTAGAACCTATTTTTAAAGAAGATTTTTCAGAACATTAGAACATAATCCTTGCACTGATACACTATTTAGTGAATAATTGTAGGACTGAGTAGCTGAAAGAAAACATTAGACTAGTCCTTATAGTTTTCCATACTACATTGGAATTTGCTAGTATGTTTTCTTACTAAACCAGTATTACTACCGTAAATGAGTTCAGTCTTGTTTATAAAAGTATTAGTCATTATTTATAATAAATTTCAATCTTCCTATTACAGTCAAGTCAAAATTAACCGCGACATCAGGTTAACCACTGCTCCTTCATAGAAGCAAATATTAGACATCTTACAATATTATTTGGCTTAAAAATCTATTTGTGGAGAAATGGTGGTTAGTGATCAAGAAAAAAATTAATATTTGGTGAGTTAGCCCAGGAAATCTGTTAGAATTAGTGAGTAAGATAAACTGTATATTAACTGTATAATAGTTAACATACTGATAAATGCTCTTCCAAAATAAGAAAACTATTCCACATCCTCCTATATCATAATCTTCATTTTAACTGAATTAAGGCATTTTATAACAGAGATCTGGTTTATTCGTGGAGCACAACTTGGTTTATTCAGGCTCATCATTGTATCCAACATTATCACAGATTTTAATATAATACAGAATCCCAGAGAGGAAACTATCCTAATGCTGACGGTACAAAGAGACAGACTGATACTTGTTTGGGTTTGTACCACTAGAGTACAGTGCAGAACGGTGAAATTGCTGTAATATTGGCAGAGTGAGAGAAAAAGCTTCGCTATGTGGTCTGGTCAATGATGTATCAGAAGGACATAGTAACTGGTATCTCAATGTGCTTTAGCTGTCAGGCATTTAAAGCGACCAATGTTAAAGAAGAAGTAGGGTACCGGTTTCTCCACAAAATCCAGTGCAGAACTCTGAAACCGAGTGGTGAAAAGAAGATGCCGGTTTCTTGTGGATACATGTTAAACTCATACTTTTGGCAGGCTTCTACACACTGGAGCTTTATACATTGAAATGAGACTGAAAACAAATTTTCTGGGTTAACTTTCCACTATTATTCACTTATTTTAGGCATCTCAGGTGGGAATCAATTTGTCTAACTTTAGATTTCTACAGCATAGACATCTAATCAGGCTAGGCTCAGTGGAGAGAAAAAAAAACATAATTAGGGGGCACCTCATCTGTTTTGGACTTTAGGATGAGATGAATGATACACAGAAAGTGCTTATTTTTCTCCAGCAATTAAACAAGAGAGAGAGCTCAGTTGTTGACACCTACAATGTAGATGAATTCCACTTTCTGTCTTTTACAAGGAAGGGGAAGACAACAGCAAACCCCTCCTCTTTTGTTTCACTGATGAGCATGTATGAGGCACTATATCATTAAGGAATTAGTCTTTAAGCAAAAGCAAAACATGACATTAGCTTTCCATGTAAATTGAGCTTCAGTAAAAAGCACAGCCTACTGCACTTGCACTAATATATTGAAGAGTGATCATGAGCACATACCACACTGTGCAGCAAGGACCTTACTTTAACTGAATTACAGAAACACAGTGTGACATGTTAAGATATTTTTGAAAGTGGGCTTCTCTGGCCATGTTTCCCTGCTATAGAGAACTGCACATGAAGAATTTTGCCCACACAGGCGTCTGGTACAGGTGGGAAGAACATCTCTTTTCTTTATTGGCATGGAATCCCAGGTCTTTGTCAGTATTATTCAGCCTCCTGAGTGCTTCTCTGCTGAAAATGGCAAAACCTTACAGTCCTCTATCCAGTCTTCTGATTTACTGTTTGTTTAACTATTGACACCACTACCCACAATGTTAGCATAAGGATTATGTCAGATCAAATTTCTGTATATTCTGTGTTCTGGATCGTATCATCAAAAAAACTATTCAACCTGCTCAGGGATTTGCAGTCCAGGTCAGAAATAAAGCATTCTGAGTTTCTTAGGTGCAACAGAAATTGTCCAAAGTCATTAGCTAAAAAAATACCACTTCTGGGTTTTGAAATTTCCTGAACCCCAACTTTCTGGAAGAGCATTCTGGGGAAGCTGCAGTATACGGTTGCTCTATCCTTGCAGTTTGTAGGCCTCTGGTATTGTCTTGTGTCAAAAATAAGTTAGTAGGGAGTTCTAGATGCCTAGGCCACAAGCGTTCCAGGGTAGCTCAGAGGGCTTCCCACACCAGCAGTCTCGCATGCTCCCACTGATCACCTCTGCTAGGACTGTGAGCAAAGGCAGATTAGGGCTGCTTGTGTCGACCCTGTGCTGTATAAAAGGACTTTCTTGGGGACACGCATAAAACTAATTTCTCAGGGAGTTGTTCTGGGTCCCGCCTTACTCATATCAGAGGCACGGCAGCAGAGCACCAGAATTTGGCTTCCTATTTTTAAAGTGCCAACAAATAAAAACTAAATGCTGTCATTTTTTGTCGTAAACTGGTAACTGTGGACCTGAACCACAAGAACTCAGCCAGACTTTGAATCATCTACATTTCTATCAATTTCAAGTCATGCTGCCAAGTCACAGTGTTTGATGAAGTGTTCTGAGTTAATTAAAAGTGATGGGAAAGAAAGATTTTTTCTCTGATGGTGTCGTTCTCTCTTTCAGCCAACCAAACTCTAAATGCTTGACCATGTTATTCGACCTCCTACAACCTGTCACTCAGCTTGAAAGAAATGTCTTTTTTCTCAACAATCACTCAGGATTCTTGGACATATGGTGTCTCCTTCTGTAATTTCATTTGATCTTGATAAAAGTCAAACCATTAAAGCTTTTTTTTCCCTGTCAAAAATAGCCCCAAAGAAATGTAATATTTGTTGGAATGGTACACCAGTATCATCAGATTATGAAAGGCTTAAATTCTTGGGACAAAAGGGTGTCAGGTGGAGCTGGTTAGAAGATTTTCAGCTTACTCTTCTGATTTCAAACAAGCCTGACTTTTTTTTTCTTTACTAGACTACATTACAACTCATTGGGTTTGCAAATATGTTTGTCAGTGTTTTAGGACCGGATGTTTTTTCTGTCATAAATGGGGCTAGAACATCATGTTCCCTTTGCTTTGAGAACAGTCTGCAGCTGATAGGATATGTTCTTCCTGATTGAAGGGATTGTGATTTGACCTGGATCACACTGACATACTGGATTTCATTTCCAACCACAAAAATTCTTTGTGAATTATCTGTGAAATTCCATGTGTGGATGCTTTTAAAACAAAAGCATATATTGCTGCCATGTCTTAGTGATACTATAAACATAAATACTGTGGGTTCACGGGTTTTTGACTTAACATACTAGTTCCCATTTATGCCCCTAATTTTCTTGGTGCTGCATCCATTTAAATCATTAGGTAGTACTAGTGTGACAGAAGATTCTACGGCTTTTGAAGGATTTGTTAGTCAGTTTAAATTACACCCCAATGTGGGATTCCTCTGGATGATTGATTTCACAACATTTCAGCTTTCAGTATAAAAAAAAATACCCAAAGACAATGTTCTGACTGTCCTCAATTAATCTTCAAATCCTTCAATGGGGTTGACCTAAATTACAAAGTCACTTGCTTGCTATGTGGTTGTGATGTCCCATGGCTATAACAATGCAGTTGTTAATCTAAAAAGTGAAGTTTGCGTACGGAAAACCAGCAACTGGGCCACAATTTTAGAACTTGCTTCCATGAGAGATCAGAATGACCTCAAACATCACCAGCACTGTTAAATGTTAAATCCATTTTTTATCTTAACTTTATAGTAATAATGTCACAAAAAACATTCTATAAATCACTTGTATGAGAATAAAGGATGTAGGAAAAGCTGCAGAAATTTTTCTGTGTGTATTTAATATACAAAGTATGATATGATGTGATGTGATATGATACGATACAATATGTTGTGATATAAAACTTGGCCTGAGAAATTTGGATTTTGGACAGCAGAAAACAGATTATGTAATTAAACTGAATGCAGTGAATGTTTTGGTAGAAAAGCAAGGCAACATCTCTGAAGAAATGCTGCAGTGTCCCTCAGTTCTTCGGGGGAGCTAAGGAGGAGACCTAGAGAATCCACACACCGCTTTAATCATTCTACCTGACATCTGTTCTTGGTGCTAAGCTGTTTCATAAGAAATGTGTATTCATGTAGACAGAGGTCCCTGTAAAAGCAGATTGCCTCCGTGTTGTTCTGAACCATCTCTGTTCGGGGCTTGGTATCTATAACAAAGCAAAACAAAAAACCCCAAACCAAACACAAAACCAAAAACCCAAACCCACACACTTAAAGATTTAAAAAACCCCACCAAAAAAGTCATTTATTGTTTATCTGATAAGATAGAGATGTACATAGCCTCTGCAGTATGCTACCATCTAAGAGTATAAATTGTTTTGGGAAGGTTTGGTTCGTTTTACAAAGATAGCATCTCCAAATAGGTGTCTGTCTTCAGTAGATTCCATTTGTCATGTTGCATCTGCATGTTCACTGAAACTGCTTTGTACTCCTGCTCTGAAATGTTTCCATGTTACCACTTGTCATTAGGAAAGGGTTATTTAGCATCACAAAAAATCCTGAGTTATTGCGCAGAAAAACAGTAAGGAGGCTGCTGTCTGTCTTCCTGAAACCAAAGGACAGATCCTACAAAAGCCAACACTTTCCCTGAAATGAGGTCGGTAATATTATGAAAATGCATCATCTGTGATTTGCACAAAGAGGTTGTTTCAGTGTCAGAGGCTACAGGAGATGTCTTGATCTGTTATCTTGAAGATTCAGCCTTAGGAAGGTAGGTGGGAAGTCTCAGGTGGAAGGCTGAACGAGGCCGGCAGGCAGGGGGTGAAGCAGCTGGGCGTGAGAGCCAGCGGTGGCTGCCTTGGTGCCAGGACAGCAGCGTATGGAGCTTGCCAAAGAGGCGGACGTAGCTTCTCAGAGGAGGCCTTCCCCAGCTTGGCATCTGTGGCCTGTACTCGCTGTTCAGAAGGGAAAAAGGAGCACTGTTTTATGATGGGCTAGAGTTTTTGTGTGACTCATTCTTTTAGATCCATCGGGGGAATTCCCCGTGCAAGGGTCAGGGAGCCAGCTGATGCTCTGTTAGTCAGATGGAGAAAAGCTCCTGAAAAGGATTGTCGATGAAACTTGGCTGCATCTCAAAACCTCTGGAAAAAAGCAGATTCAGCCATCAGAAAAAGAATGGACTGAGAACTGTGGAGGATTTAAGGGAGCAGTGGCTCTATTGTCATGTAATGCTGAATTGCCAGAATAAAACTTGATTTTCATCATATTTTACAATGCACTGATTGTATGGAATCTATCAGTGCAACAATAAGCTATGCCTTCACCATGATTATAGCACATCTTGTATAAGTGACTAAATGAGAAGCTAAAATTGCTGTGGCATAGGGATTTATATTACAATAGATGTTTTTGCATAATGCTATGGTGATGCTTCAGCTTTCTCTGACATGCGCGTCTTTAAAACATCCTGTCAAAGGACTCTGAATTAATACCGCCACTAGGAGAGGATAGTATTGACAAGATGGGAGTAAAAGACATGCAAAAATAGACAAGCCCTTAGCTCCTCAAAGAAGAAACAAGAAAGGACAGTGGAGAAATGCCTTAGTGCCATTAAAATGTAGGATTTTATACATACCTGAGGTGTGTAGAAAGGAGAACGGTCTTAACTGAAGTTTGGATTTTCAGTGTCAGAGAATTCACAGACAATCCTCCTCTCAGGAATGCATTTGCTTTGCTTGTTACTGTTTGTTTTCAAACCAGCAAGGCATTTAAACACTCAAAATTCATGCGTTTAAAGACAATCCTTCCCCAAAGAGTTTCCACTAGAAAAAAACAGATTTCTGCTCTGCTCCATATAGGTGGAAGGACAGCATGGGATATCAAATTGGGGAATGTTTATAACATTCCCTGATCTATTTGTAATTATTGAGTTATTAGTGCTCTAGTGAACATTTAGAAGCAATTAAGGAGATGGGAACTGTGTCACGATTATTAGTGCAGCATCTTGCAATACAGGCATGCTTGCAGCTAGTGAGGACAGCTGCCAAGCCAAAAATATCAATGAAAATGAGCTTGATTTCATTCTTTTCATACTCTTTCCTTGTAAAAAGAATGTGACAATTCTGGGTTAACACTCTAATGTTTGAGACCTAGTAGGAGACAGGAGAGGGGAAGGGAAGGGAAGGGAAGGGAAGGGAAGGGAAGGGAAGGGA
>VZSZ01004246.1:286872-321737 GCA_013398815.1 Ibidorhyncha struthersii
GAGGGGAGGGAAATTTTGTTCTTGCAGCACAGTGGTTAGAGCAATTAAGTGGGATTTCAAATCCCTATACTTAGCTCCATACTCCCGGCGAGAAGATTTTAACACTCACTTCCTATGATTGGTAGTTCCACCCAGAAGAAAATTGCTTTATGTATTTAAGGAAGTGTTTCAGGTGCCTAGCTATAGGTATCTTGTGCCATTGCATACACCTTAAAGATACCCACGATATCTGTACAGGTGTCTGACAGATGCAAGGTAGGAATATGGAGGACACACCACTTTCTAATGTGGAAGCTGGTCCTGGAATAGATCCTGTGGTGTCCTGGGAGCACATACCAACTGGCAGCTGTAGCATTGTTTGCAATAGGCACCTCTCCATCTGGAGTTTTTCCAGTTTTAAAATAATTAAATATTCATTGATCTAGAAAGTAAGAAACAGAGACTAGTGACTTCTGGACTAGTGAGTGGGCACTCACTTGAGAGACAGGATTGCTGGATTTCAGGCACTGCTGGATGCAGATTTACCAGAAAGGGGGCATTGAAAGCAGGGGGAGACAAGCAGCACAGTGTCTGCTCTCCTTGAACAGAGAGGAAATGCGAGCTCCTGGTGTGCTAGACGATGGTCACGGATGTGGTGTGACAGCTGTTGTCCCCTTTCCAAACCAGAACTAGCCAGCAAATTGAACTTGCCTTTACTGATGGTTAAAGACCTGGCCAAATTGCAACAAACTTGGTTTTCACAAAAATAGAGCACTACCATTACTAACGAATCTTTTTAAATTTCTGTCTTGGGGTATTGAAAATGAGAAAGCAAACAAAGGAAAGACTAAAGGCATGTCCTTTATGAAAAACAGAAAATACTGGAGTATATGAAACCTACCAGAGATCTTTTTTTTAGGATAAATATATGTATTTACATTTACATTTATACATACATAAGAAGCACATGGACCTGCTGGAGCAGGTCCACAGGAGGGCCACAAAGATGATCTGGGGGCTGGAGCACCTCTCCTATGAGGACAGGCTGAGAGAGTTGGGGTTGTTCAGCCTGAAGAAGAGGAGGCTCCAGGGAGACCTTATTGTGGCCTTCCAGTACCTAAAAGGGGCCTACAGGAAAGCTGGGGAGGGACTTTTTACAAGGGTGTGTAGTGATAGGATGAGGGGGAATGGCTTTAAACTGGAAGAGGGTAGGTTTAGATTAAACATTAGGAAGAAATTTTTCACTTTGAGGGTGGTGAGGCACTGGAACGGGTTGCCCAGAGAAGTTGCGGATGTCCCATCCCTGGAGGTGTTTAAGGCCAGGCTGGATGGGGCCTTGGGCAACCTGGTCCAGTGGGAGGTGTCCCTGTCTATAGCAGGGGGGTTGTAACTCGATGATCTTCAAGGTCCCTGCCAACCTAAACCATTCTATGACTCTATGATCCTACATATCCTATTATTTTTCTCTTAATGTTCTTTTGCCCATTCTTGGAAGTGAGATGGTCATACATAGCTTTGAGGTCAGTCACATCTGCTAAGCAACAGAAGGTAAACCTTGTTTTCAGCTTTTGCAGATGCAGAGACATTTCTCAGATCTCTTCTTCGAGTTTGTACTGAAATGAGAAGTACATGAGTACAATGAATCCAAGCTAAGGCCATATAGCTAGCAGTGGTCACTTGAGCATAGCTGATCAACTACTTCAAAGCCTCATACCATGTCTTTTCTCCCAGAAGCCAGCTATTGACAATAGTAATAGCTGGCAGGATGTGACTGTTCAGAATCACTGGCACCTCACCAAGAAATGGAAAGTCTGTTTAGGAGGGATTTGGATGTATTCTAAATGAAGCAGAATATATCATGCTTTAAAGTCAAGGACAACTGTCGGTTCTGCAGAGAGGCTAGATGAGGCAAGAAGGACTTACACAATCATTTGAAATTGTAAACATTCACAGCTAATAAGAAAAAAGGCCCAGCAGCAATGAAACGTGAGATTAGCCAGCCAGCAATTATCCCAGTAATAATACGGTATATGTTTCTTCTTTACTGCTCTTGTGTGGATTACAAATGGATTCTAAAGCGGAGCTGGATAAGCCTGGGAATATTGTAGTTACACGCAGTTTAGGAGCCAGCAGGAAAATCTACAGAGGCTTCAATCCTCACTGAGGCCCTTGCCCAGCCTCACAGAAAGGAAACAATAGCACGAAAACATTAAGAGCTTAAAAAGGAAGAAATAAAACCTGAAAAAAATCATGCCAGTTTTTCCCTGTCGAGCTCACTTATTAAGTGGACTAGATCCTACATTTCTGTGTCCACATTTAACTGACCTAACAGTCTGCTTCTCCTCCATTGTCTTTTACTGCATCTATATAATTACTCAAAAACCTGAAAGCTGAGGGCTCACCTCCTCTGACAGAATATTCACCAGAAAGAAAAGTTCAACAGGAAAAAAAAGATGTAATTCCTTTTTTTTGTGTGTGTATGATCCTAACCTAAAATCTTCTATTTCTCTCTGAAACTTTGGCTAATATTGGAGCAAAGGGTTATCCAGCATAGTCTGCAGTTACTCTCTTCCCATCACCTTTTCTTTTGTTTTGTCCTCAAAGTGCTCTAATGGTCACTGCAATCCAGGCACCACGTCAATTTATTTTCATCCTGCCTGTCTTTACCAGTGAAGAAGCTTTTCCCTTCTCATTAGTTTGTCCATTGCCAAAGAACAGTTTATCTGCCCTCCAAAGTGGAAAAAAAGAAATAATTTCATTGATCAAATTTGGAAAATCTGAAATGATACTTTTTTAAAATGTATAAAGGTAAAAATGTTTGGTTTGGGGAATTCTAATCCCAGCATCGAGCACTGAAAAAGTTTTGATTTAAAGTCATCATCTTGCACTGCAAAATGCACCATTTTTTAACAAAGAAAATTATGAATCTAAGCAGTATTTCTTTTTTTTTTTTTCTGCCTGTAAGCTTTGGAGTTTAAAGGCAGTGGAATTTCGAGAGGGTTTGCATTTGGCTGCAAATATTTTGACAATTTTCTGGTATTGTAGTTGGTAGAAATTACAGCATCTAAATCTATAATCAATGAAAAGAGCTGAAAACACACAACAAAATGTGCAAAAGTCAACAGATGCAGAATACAGATGGAGAGCAACTGGCGCACTGCCTAACACCTTGTACCTATAATTGAAAAGCTATTTTGTCTTTATTTCCTTCTTCTCCTCTTAACAAGATTGTTCTTTCAGCTTTGTAAATCACGTATAACCAAATGGGCAACAAAGTCCCTTGCAGGTGAGTGCTCAGTTGCTTCCCTGGGGCTCGGAGCGGGGAGCTGGTGTCTGCCTGGGGCCGTGCGGTGGCTGCCCACAGCCCTCTGCATGGCCACTGGATGCCCAGACAGGGCCGAGGTGCTACCGTAGCTGCTGGGTCGGGTCTTCCAACGTTGCATTTCACTGTTTAGCATATCAGCGTATCCCACCGCGATTTTCAGTTTTGCATTAACACACCAGCCTACAAGGTGACTGAGGACTCCAAGGCCTGGATAATAGCTGTTGTGGTGGAAGAGATTATTGCCCATGGAGGTAAACCCAAACGAGAACACGTGTCTCTTCTCTTAGTTCAGTATATGTGATTAATGGTTTTCAGCCCTTTAGAGAGCTTGCTTCTTATCACTCTGACACAGACAAAAAATTGGTTAATTTGTCAGTATTTATTAAATCCACTAGGAGGCAACCTGGCTGGAAAGCTTAATAGCAATAAGGGACGAACTGAGGGCTCTGAGTTTCTTCCCAGAAGAGAGACTAATTATCTGCTCTCACTTGTGAAGCCTTCCTAAGAGATGTTATACAACCATGACAATCAGATTAGCTTAAATTCTGTTTCCTAGCTGTGTGACATCTACCTCCAGGCTTTAAGGTTGGTTATCAAAAATGTTTCTCTTTTACTTTTGAAATCATAACAATAATAATATTCATAATGCAAAACCCAGCTTTGGAGTCCTTCACTTTCCTCATTAAAGTAATGTTGCACATTTTGGAAGTTAAAACTATGGGAGAAGAAACATTTCACAGTGTTATATAAGCTAAAAACAAGAATAAAAATGAGGAAACACTGAAGGACCTTCAGAAGGACAATACCCCTGACACTCAGACGGGAGTTTGGGACCCAAATTTCTACATTCTGCAGCCAGATCACTGCAGTCTCGGATGTTCTTTCCTTTCATACTGATGGTTAGTGAATTATTAAATGTAGAATGAATTCAGGTGTTCTCTGACTGCCGCTACTTTCCTTTCCACCCTGACAGACAGGCTCATAAGTTCCAAAATTTGTTTTTCTGTGACTCAAATGTAGCGCTTCTATAGAAAAAAAAGAAATGAGGTTCCTAAAGTAATCTCTGAAATCTAATTGCCAGTGTCAGTTATAATAAAAATGTCCCCATTACTGCCCAAAACCGGAATGGGGAAGAAGTTCTTAAGCAATTGAATTATATTGACATAAGAAGCCACTGAAAGCACCAACTAATTAGCTCAGTGGTATTGCTGTAATGTATTACAGTGCTATCCCATAATTTAGACAGTTTGGGGTCTTTAAAAGATACTTGAACATTTGCTATTTTGTTTCTTGTAGATTTGAAGTCAATGGGATGACCACTGACTTACTGAAAACAGCATTTTGCCAATGCTGATGCTTTTGAAAATCTCATCTTTAAGCACTGTGGAAGTAATTGGGTAAGCATGTTGGCATGGACTGCGGAAGGAAAACCAAATTGCTTTTTAACACCACCTAATGTGCTGTAATGGACTAAATTTAATTAGAATCTCTAAGGAATTGCTGATCACAACAAAAGGGACCATTTGGCTTTTAAGAAAACAGGTATTTACAGAAAAATAAATGTAAAAAAATCAAAACCGAAATAACATTTTTAACTCTTCAGCAGAGACCTCTGGGTACTTAAGAAAACCTAAACTTCTACAAGAAAATATTTGTTGCACAGTGTCACCTTTCTGCCAACATCCAGTAGAGAACAGGGATGAAACTTATGATTTATGTGACATAGGGACACCGCTCTCTATATTTTCAGGTAGTAAAGCTGTTATGATCAGCAACTGCAACACCACAACGCCTGCAAATATGGTCAGAACGCATAGTTTTGCTTTGCAGTTGGAATTGTAGCATCCTTGAAAGATTTCATAAAGTCTGGATATTCATTTTTGTTGGAGAAGATAAGAGTCTTCCGGTAGTGCAAATTTTTCTATGGCTTGGACCAAAGAAAAATGTGACCTCAAAAATCACATTACCTTCCTTTTGTACTCAGAATTATAGCATTTTTTATTTAATTTGTTTCTTCATTTGTTTGGATGGGTTTGTGCAATGATTAGAGACAATAAATGTTTTATTTAAGCTGTTTTGATTTTCTCTAAAGTCATTGCCAACTTGAGCACAAGGTGATACACAAAATCCAAAATTCCTTTCTGAAAATGTTATGCTATGCCATTTACTAAATCAAGCACTTCCATTTCTCATCAGCCTTAGAATAAAATATTCTGGGGTTAGGGAAAAATGCACCTATGCTCTTATGGATATGCCATTTTCGTTAAATTTGTTTTTCAAGCAGTACCTAGAATATGGCTAACCTACCAGCATTTGGCTTGAAAAAAAAACAACTCCATTCTACCATTTTACCTTCCTGAAATTATACCCAATAAATATCGTTTCTGTTGTTGAAAAGTAGCCCTATTTAACTAGATTTGCAAAAAAAACCCAGAGACACACACATTAACTGTTTTCCCCCTGGACTTCTCACCTCCCTTCCAGCCACTCAGCCTTACTTGCTGTCAGCAATTCTGCGATTGCCAAGCTTTAAGTCAAAGATATACAACATGTAGCCCCTTTCATCTCATGTCTTGATCCAGCATGCCCTCAGTTTACTTTTCATCTTTCCATTTACTAAGAATATTACACTTTTTTACACTTTTGGAGGTGAAATAAAGGAAATGAAGATTCAGTAAGAAGCTAGTGTTATAGCTCCCTACAATAACTAGCTGGTCTTTATTGCTTGTTTATTTCTTCATTTCTCCACTGTGGTTTATTTTATTTCCCATTGTAAATAAATGTCCAACTGAATGAAAGAAGGCATTAAAATAGCAGTGGGGAAACAGAGAGGCCAAACAAAATCAAGTCAATCCTACTGGAATATGAGATGCTATCTTTAACTTCTTGTATCTTGTGAGGTTAGAAGGCAGGAAGGTGAGTGCATTAATTCTTTCTTGGGCTTCCCATTGTAATACAACAGCAAACAACATATTTGATTTTTTTTTTTTTTTGTACCTTCAGTGTGGCTATTTCCAGTAGAATCATTTTTAACTGGGCTCTACAAAGCCTGACTGTCATAGGCTACTCATGCTGCACAATCCTGACACAGTCCGTCACTGTGCATGTCTTTGTTGCTTATTCCAGCAGGGACACGGACGAATTATTCTAGTCTGTGTGCAGAATTCGCTTTGAGCAGGTTCAAAGTGCGATTTTGATGAACAGAATGGCCTTACAGACTCCTGCTTTGGTCACTTTCGGAAAGCAATAATAATATACCGTTTCTCCTAAACAAAACACTTTCATATTGTCTATGCCCGAGCACTTCTATTAAAAGCTCATATGTTTCCTGTACAGTTAAAGTTGTTTACTGGCTATTCTCATCTCACAAATCTGTAAATGTTTGTACAAAGTTGTGCTTACCATGTAGGCTAGATTTTTTTTCAGTGCTTTAAGATGTCATATTACTCATAAACCTATGACGCGTAAGTGTTCTTTTTGCACACCACCCACATAACACATTTTAGTTACATCATACACATCCCCTCTTTTGTTCATATTTTGACTATTTCTTCATTTAGTTATTATGAAAATAGTTGTGTTACTGGCATATTACTGACACCACCAAAAGGCAGAATTCAATTTATTTGTCTCATGTTTTGGAATGCAGCAAGCTTACTAATTATCATCCTTTTCTTCCATCTGTAAATGCAGTCAGTCTCATTGAAGTGCTCTCTATGTTCTCACCTACTTTGCAGCAAGACTGAATAAAAGTAAACTCAAAGGAAAATGCTACTTCTCAAAATTATGCTCAAGTTTATTTGCTGGAACCTCAGAGAAAATAGTTAAAAGCTTTTCAATATAAATGTTTAAGCTACAAACTGATTCAGATCCTTTCCTTTTTGTTGTTTGGTCTCTTTTCTGCATTTCTTTTTAAATGGTTAGTGGTTTGCAGCGGTTAAGACCATTATTTGGGGTGGTGGTAGTAAACAATATTATGTCATCATTCTGACAAGACAATTAATATGTCTCCTTATTAATCATCTTCCACCTTTGAAATATTTCATTACTGCATTTTTCATTCATTGTACAAGGTTTTTTCACCAAATAAGTGACAATGCTTCGTCATTTCTCCCATGTACTAGAGCGGAGGCAGCATTTTCATCTCTCATTCTAATGTGAAATGTGTAATGTAACTAGTGAAATCAATGAAAATATTCAATACATGAATCAAAAATCAAGTTGTTGCAGATAAGAGAACAAATCCCCCAAAGCTGCATACTCATACCACCAGCAGTATTTATTGAGGTAATACATTGCAAAATGTATTCTATTGAGAGCAAGGCATTTAAAATGGAGTTACATATTGATCCAAAAAGAATGAATCTTGTTCTAAATGGTTCTGGCTTTCATTTTTAATTTCTTGCTCTGTGTTCCCTAATGTGTCAAAGAGACAAGTCCAGCAGTGCTTATTCCCTGCCCAACCTGTTCATATATTTACCCTTAAAATTTATGACAATGGCTAAAAATTTTAAAGGATTGCAGCCTAACATTTCCTACATTTATCACTCCATAATCCCACTGAATAGACCTGTAAGGCTACAGAATAAGCAAAATTTTATTTCAGAAAATGTTTCTAGAAGCTCTAAGAAGAGAGCTTTTCTACCCTGAATTTTTGGCCAGAATTTAAGGATAGAAAGGTCAGGTGACCTAGCTTGCGCTCTATTAAGACCATTATATTTCACCCAAAAGCAAAGCTGCAATACAATGTACTTTCAATAAACTACAAAATCCTTTCTGGATGTGGCCTCAGTCATATTTTCTCTCCCTACATTTACATTGGATTAGAAATCTAACGTACAGTGACAGACCTGCCTCCTCTGGCAACTCCAAAACCACTGATTCTGATACATCTCACATAAGAGCATCTGATGCGTCTCATATAACACTTTGAAAAGGACTTGGATGTCTGCAGGAAGTCTCTATAATTGGCAGCTCCATTACAGGATAGAGATGGTAATGGAGAACAGGTGATCTTAATGAATGAATCCCTGGCTGCAGAGCAAAGCAGAAACAACAGCAAACTCCCTGCTAGTCTGACCCAGGGAAATTCCTTTTCTTGATGACAATCTGCATCTTCGTCTGAGCATTTGACCCAGATGATGTTAAATATTTCATCTCGTACTGTACAAGTCTTCAAAGTACAGTAATCCTACCTCTGCGACTACTTGCCTTGAAGACAGTAGAATGAAACAAAGTAGAAAATATTGACTTAGCTGTATATTGTCAGGAAAAAATGCATCTTCCCATATGGAAGTATCTATCTGAAGGCTGAAAAAGGACTGTGGAAGAGGTATGAGCTTGCTAATGGAATACAGCTCCTTCCAGATCTTAGAAAAGAATACAAATATGCCAGACCCACCCCACAGACTCTGTGGTTAGAAGGAACAGGTTTGTCTTATAGTTTGACACAGAGCACAGGACTTGTCCCAGATTTGACTAAAGAATATCTTCAAATGAATTATTCTTGTTTTAGTACTTCAGTTTGTGTTAAGTCTTATTGTCTGTCCTAACAAATTATTCCATGCTTGCCTGAGAGATGTGCCTCAAAACTAAGAAAAATCAATATTACAGTTTTTTTTTAAATTTTGACTTCCAGCGACAGAAGTGCTAAACGCTAGTCAGTGAGTCTAGAAGTTCTACATCTACCAAGTTTCAATTATCTTCCTCATATACAGCCACAAACCTTATCAAATTTACCTTCTTGTTTGGTAAGCTAAATCACTCGCCATGCTTTCTGTGTCATATAGGGGCTGCTTAAACCTTCTGTCACTTTTTGAAGCTGTATTTTTATATTCTTCCTGAAGTATGAAAAAACAACTCATGGTCCTGTTGTAGTTTTGGTCTTACCAAAACCATATATATAGAGACTGTATGCACTTCAGGACCTTTTGGTAGAAAAAGCTGGCTTTAGAACCCTTGTGTACGATAATTGTCCAGGTTCTCTCTTTAGTCCCTGGCAGCTTCCAGTAAGTCAAGTATATAAAATTTTTGTATGCTGTGTTTGCCCCTCCTGAAATGCGTAGCTGTGTCCACTAATTATGAATCAAGCTGACTTGCTTAGGCTTGATCCCTGAGTTCTGGATGACTTGGGTTTGATCAGACGACTTCCATCTGTCTCAGTTCTACTTCATCTTCCCCCTTTACATAAATGAAAAGGTATTGTTAGCCTTTCTTGCCACAGAAATATATAAAGTGATCACGTTGAGGTGTCTAAACTCTTCTATGAATTCCTGCTTTCCAAGAAAGACTCATCTTCCTGCTCTAACTTATGTTCTTGGTTTTCTAAGACATTATCTTGGAGGTTGCCGCATTAAGATGCCATTAAAATGGCTGGATTTAACTTGTGACTCAGACCATTTGAAAAATAAGAGTATTATTTCTAGTTACCAGCCCACCAGTTCCTGGGTTTGTCTGGAAACGTACCAGAAACTACTGCATGTTTCTCAAAAATATCACCAATAAACACTGAGTAACCTTGGGGTAAGGCCTGTTTCCTGGGCATAATGTTTATATTATGGATTCCCATAGCCAAGAATCTCCAGGGCTGACCAGCTCCTGCTTATTTATCAAGGAAATCAGGATAACTGGAATCCCTGGCAATTCTGAACAATAAACATGGCAGGGTCACCTCAAAGTCGTGGCCTTTAGATGCCTACACTGTGCATCTTATTAGGAAGGTGACAAAAACATGGACACAGTGCCACACACATCTTTCTTTTGTTTACTTGAAAAAAGTAATTCTCAAAACATTTAGATTTTCCTACTTCCAAGCAATAACATCCACTGCCTTAACATTTCTATGGAGCTCCACTGATGTTAGCCTCCTTAGAACTTGCCTCAAATAAAACCAGATCACTGTACTGAGACACAGAATCAGCCCAGAGACGTAACAAATGAATGTAATACTACTGTTGTTGTCACATGGTCTAGGTAAATAATTTTCCCTTGAAATTTTACCTCTTTAGCCTTTGCAATGTAGAGAATAGTTTTGCACTGGCAGAAAGCTGACCTCCGTGTCCATATAGGTCTTTTCCAGCTCTTATCTACCAGTGTGCTGCTGTCTTTGCAGTAGTTGTAAGATCTGTTCAAATTTATGATGCATCTTTAGCCTTTCTTAATACCAAGTTGCCAACAATCTGCACTTCAGTGAATAATACACTTGATTCAGTTTTACTCAGTCATTGTGATGTAAGTGCCTGATAAAATACCATCTCTTCTTACTAGTGTTTGACATTTCAGTTTTACTAGGGTTCACCCTACAAGAAGAAAGTAATTCAAAGAATGAATTTCTGAGTGCAGAGAGAGATCTCCTAGAGGGGAAACCACTTGTCTGGCAGTGACAAAACTACCCATTATCTACACCACAGATTCACTAGAGGAAGAAAAAGAATATTCACATCTTAAATTGCATTGTCATCTATGTTACATAGTGTAATGGTTGTTTTGAAGAATTACTTCTGCCACTGGCCTATCACTACAGCAATATATTCCAAGAATGAAGGAGTGCTGAAAGTATGAAAGAAGTTCAGCTTCCAAATGGGAAGGTCTGAAATCCAGAGCAGGGCATTTCAACCTTTTTCAGACTTAACTCGCCCCTAAAACATTGACAATGAAGATTCAGACCCCTTTACAAATTTCTTAGACTTTCGTAGCTATAAGTAGTTATCAAACTGATTGTCCTCATTGTCTTTCATGGATCTCTCAGAGTTGGTCTAGAGTTGGCCTGGCTGGTCACTCTGACAGATCTTGGTTTAGTGCGGATCAACCTGTTATCTGTAATGGGAACCTCTGGATCATACATACCACAGTACACACACTTAACAGCAGTGAAACAAATTCCGTAAAAAGATAAGTTCTTGGCAAACAGATAGTAGGAAAGGCTAATGATGAATCATAAGTATTAAGCAGATCTTACATCTACTTAGTACAGAGACACTAACTAGGCTCCCAGAGCAGCATAGTCACATTCAAACAACACTCTGCCAAAGTTAATTAGCCTGGACATTTTTCTGCACAGCTACTTCGCCAGACTGAAGCACCATGGTTATACTCTTTGTTTGAAGCCAATGATACCTCCATATTGTATGAATCTGGCATCTCTTACTCAAGACTTTAGCTTTTCAAAAAGTCATGACCCAAACATAACCCTACTTTCCATTAGTAATCATTCTACTGAGGGCTCCTCTCATACCATACAGAATGAATACATGCAGGTACAGTATGTCAGTGTGCTAAAGCCACACATCTGAACTAAAATAATTTTTTTTTCAGCATTTACCATGTATATGCTCACTTGTAGGCCAAGTTTCATCCTAAGTCTTAATATTGAGAAACTGCCCTGAAACATGTATAACCATTTACCTCTTTAACTAACTAAATAAATCTGTATTTATTTTAAAATACTTTATAGCTGTAGATGTTCATTTTCTCTATAGATGGCTAATTCTTTTGTGGACTTAACCAATCCCTTGCATACAATGATTTGAAGTGGTCCTGAGTCCTGTGAGTTAAAGATATCTCTTCTGAAAGGAATTCTATTTGTGCATTTTGAATAACCTTTCACTTTTATGCCTGCTTCATGCATTACAAGAAAGGTTAAGTGGAATCTCATTTGACTATTTTTCCCCTTCTCTTCTTGTAGAAATGCATTTACTGCTTTAGTGTTTCTATCCCTTGTGATTTTAAAATGATACTTGTGATATTTCCTTTCTTATTTTTACCTTCCATGGGTTATAGGATCGTGTGAAAAACTTCAGATTTTTTGTACATTCTGGTTGTGGAAAAAACTCTGTAAATAGGACTTAGGTGTATTCTAAATTAAACCAATGCATGCCTCTCCTGTAATCACCTCAGTAAATTTTATGGTTTTTAATTCAGTCTTATGGCATTACATCCTGGGAATGGAGGGACAATGTTGCCTCTGTCTATACTAAACAAAGCTGATCTCTTCATGCCTGCAGTATGAAGACATTTCTTTGCGTTTCTCCCCTCTTTGTTATCCCTCTCTGAACACATTCTGTTTCTGCTATAACCACTGCTTAGCCAATGTTCCGAGAAAATGGCTAATGTGAAGATAGCATCACATTGCTAATTTATCTTTGGGTTGTATCCTTGTAATATATGTATATCATCAGTGCCTGGCCATCACTTTATATTTCACCGAGATACTGCCTGAAGGTTTTATGAAAATGAATATAGTCTCTATTATAAGAAGGAACCAAAGATATTTGATGTATTGCACCATGGAAGAGAATTAATGAACAGGGTCAGAGACCAGTAAATACATGACCCCTCTGGAAGGAACTGTTTGTGCCAACCATGTTCCCTCATCTAATCAATGACAAATTTTGGCAAGTCAGTGAAATGGAACAAAAAGAGAGAGAAGGATAGACAAAGCAGCTTATCCTAAATGAAACCCTGGACCAAATCCTGTATAAAGCAACAGGAATCTCTGAGTATGAAATGTGATGTTCAGATACGTCTAATGAGTTAATCTGTGTTACACATACAAAGTACCTCAGGACCTTAAGTTTTCCTGGACATTCTTCCAAAGCAAGAGGAAACTGAGGACACCTTTAACTTAGGGTGTGTAAAATGAGAGAAGTAACAGTTCTTTAGGAGATCACTTCTATCTTCTGATTGCTTTATGCACGTTGCCACAGAGCAGCCTCAGTGTGTGTCCTGCCCCTTAGATGAAGCATGGGGGAATGTTTCAAGTTTAGCTCTGGCTACCTTCATAGAAACTTTAGAAGTAAGTTTCTTCTGCAGTGATTAGAAGAGATGCACTGCTATAGAGTGGAATTCTAGGAAAATAATTTGCTTGCCAAATCACATAGATTATTCTACAGGACAGTATATTAGATATATGCTAATGAACTTCTGAAAAATATCCAGTGCAACAGTTTCCAAATGTGATTGAGTCATAGTTTAAATGGATAGGAGCTTGCTATAAAGAGTTTAGAAAAAAATGGATAATATTCCATGGAAATATAAAAAATCATTCCTTCCCCCCCCATATCTTTTACCAGCCAAGTCACTCCATGGCTTCATGGATAGATTCACAGCCAATGAAATTTGCAAGTTAGAGCCACCCCATATTTATGGACCATTAAATTCAGGATTATTTTCCAATTCTTCTGTACAGAGTTTGCATCTACACACAAAAATCATTGCCTTTTTTTTCTGAAGCTGCCAATTTTAAAATTGTTTCCATGAAACATCATTATTTTCCAAGTTTCTCAACACTGTGCTGCAATATATGCACCACCTTGCATATATTAGGTAAGATCTTTGTCAGAAAACTACTGGATAGTCAAATATATGGCCTAAATCTGCATTTTATAATATTTGAAGTTTAAGATTTCATTGACATTACTTTGGAGTCACAGTTGGTAACTGTTGATTGGTCAGAGGAAAGAAGGGAAAAGATACTAGATCTTGTTAACTTGATTTGGATCTGATTTGCCAAGACTGGTTATGCAACAGGGATGTTGTTAGACCTAATCATACATTTTGGAAGGTGGCATTTTGGATAGTAGTGGCATGATGTGATTCTAGCTATTTGAGGCTTGGAAGGTTATTCACTGTGGATTGTTACATGATCTTTATTTAAACTCATTTTTTAATTGATTAAGGATCAAGTAACTCACGGATGCCAGGTCATGAATTCACACTTTTCTGAGCTAGGGTCTAAAAGCACACAAAAGCATCAAATTAGAAGGAAACAGTTGACCACAAGAGGATACTAAGCTATCACGCTTCTTGCCTTTTTTTATGTTCCTCAGCCATTTCCCACAACTGATTCACTGTATAGCTCCTTAACAACTATAAGCTTAGTCCTAATTTCTGTAGTACACCAAAAGAGACCCTGCAAGACTAGAAAACAATGATAGACTAAATTCTCAAAGCAAAATGTGATTAAGAACATGGTCTTAGGTCCTGTTATGGTTTGAGAGACCCATAACAATTTATTGTCATTTAGACAACCATTCTGTCACCCGATGATCCCTCCCCACCTGGGAAAGGGAATCAGGAAAAACAAGAAAAAACAGGAGCTGAGGTATAAGCAGATTTAATAGAGTAAGATTAGGTAATTAACATTAATAGCACTAAAGAACCAATATTAATCCTGATACCAATACAGAATATGCAAAGATTATACTCGGCCAATTCTATCAATCAGAAGCTGTGCACTCCCAGCAGGGGACAGCAAATGTCAGACACAGCTACGGCTTCAGGAGGAAGGGAAGGGCTCAGGGGTCTGGCACCTGGGTGCAAAGTTCTCAGGATGGCAGCCATCAAGGGAGAGAGAGAACTTTGCAGCAAACTTTCTAATTTATAGTGAATGTGACGCTGATGGTATGAAATAATCCTGTTGGCCAGCTTGGGTCAAGTGCCCGGGTCTCACTCCTCCTCATCCCTGTGCCTGACAAGCCCGAAAACACTGAGACCTTGAAACCCACACACCATAGCTGGCTAGAGAGTAAATATCGTCACAAATTCAGACACCAGAGTCTTCTAAAAGTGCAGTCTTCCCAAGTATTAGAAGAGAAATTAGTCCTGTGTTTCTCAAACCAGGACAGGTCTTTATTCAAAACCTGTGGAAATTCCTGGGAAAATTCTTTCCATTGCAGTGAGTTTTAAATCAAGCCTTTAAACAGCATTGCAGGACCATAAGTAAGAGATTCTCTGATAGGGCTGGAGCATGGGTGCCTTTGAAGTTTTCTCCCAGACACTGCAGATGCTAATTTTGTCGTAGGCATAGAAAGTCTTTTTTTCTCCTTCACTGCTCTCCTTCTCAAATAAAACAACTGAATCAATACAAATATTGGCTGCTTTCAGGATTAGTTTTCATGATGAGCTTTGAACAGAAACAATGAGTGCCTGAGCATAAAGGAGCTTGTTCAAAAGATATTTGAAAGTCTGCCAAACAGCTCTTTCTACAGCTGTATTGCCCATTTGAGATGGGTTGAGCTCAGGTTGTGGAACTCTCTGCGGACCCTTCTCAAGCCTGGTAGAGACTTGCAAGGCACGATTTGTTCTGAACTGATGTTTAACATTGAATACTGATTTGAAACATGGCAGGAACAACAGAAAACAAAACCTAAAGGCATCTTTTTTACAGTGGACTTTTCTCTCATCTCACAGCTCTGATCTCCTCGCCAAGCAGTTGATATACTATATTTGCCTGGCATTTTCAACCATCTTTCTGGGAGAAATGGAATTGCATTCTGTTTTAAGAAAAACCCCATAGCTGGAACCTGATTCATCCTCCCTAATTTCAGATATCTGCAATGCAGGTTAAGTCTTAGCTAAGTTATTCACCCTCAATTGTTTTTTTAGTCAAGATAGAGAAATGGCCTTTTCTAGGCTTCATCTGACCTCATTAGGGCAGAAGAATCACACCTGTCAGGGACCATTTTTCTTAACTGCTTGTAAGAAAATGTACATCACCAGCTCTGATTTAGATAGCCATACTGAAGAGATTAAAGTTGGGTGAGATGACTCACTGTGTGTGACTTGTTGTCAACAGAGCAATTTGCTCAAAAAATAAATGAACAATGGGCTGCCTGAGTTCTAAAAAACAGTAAATAAGCCAAATTCCCTGAACGGAGGTTTGCTTGTTCAATGTGTATCATCTGCCTATGAAGCAAGCAAAGCTGCCCTAAGTAATAGAAGTACTTACCTACCACTATCACACACAGTATAGCTGTGTATAGTTGTGGCCTTTCGGCTCCGCCCAGTTATCCTTACATACTCCTATTTCTTTCCAGTTACATTCAAAATGAAGCAATTTGTCTGGGGATGTGAAGAAGATGCAACCGAAGCAAATTGCACCAGGCCAAAACCTGCTTATCCAGTTTCCTTTTCTTTTTTAAAGCCTGAGTAACGGGCAGCAATTTAAGCACTGGTTTAGGTGCTGACACAGCATTGTTCTTTGTAGGAGAAGGTATCTTTCTGATCCAGGGAAAGGCAAATTACTTGCTGAAAGGATAATCCAACCCACCCCATTTCTGTGTTACTGGAAATGCTACTTACAAAATATTTACATACTATGAGGGAAAGAAGGGAAAGTTTTGGAAAAAAAAAAAGGTAGAAGCTTCAGGCCTGCATGGAGGTATGGAAATGTGGTCAACAGCTCCAGAAGACAGAGTTAATTGAAAAGGTTATGGTTTCTCTATATCTAAATGATCTTCCTGCAAACCCTTTCTTGGCAAAGTCCAATACCCGTTGAAGGAAGGTAACAGTTCTGAGCTTCTGTTTCACTTAGTTTCCCAGCCTGCAGTGACCAACATGCCCATTAATAGCTTAATTATTACTTTTTTATTTATGATAAGTTCACTGCTGAAAGGAAATCCCACACAAGCTGTGACTGAAATAGATGACAACATAAACAACAACAACAACAAAACTGTAGAAGAGTTGAACAATGAAGCAGCACCAGGCTTTATAGAACCATGCATGCACTAATGCATTGCTTTCAACCCTACAACAGTTGTTCTTCTATGCATTTGTAAATCACTCAAGTAATTCTTTATTCATGCTAAATTATAGCACATTTGGCTTGGCTCCATAGCAGCATGAATAAATGCAACTACCTAGTGTTATATCAGATCTTGCAGATGCTTTTGGGGAAAGTAACCTCTCAGCAAGCCTGCATGAGTGGCCATATCTCCCAGTAAACAGTGGAATGGGCCAGTGCTCGGGACACCAAGCAACAGCTCGTTAGCAACAGATGGATTGCATTAAGCCTCTGTGGCTTAATCATTTTTACTATTATTAAATATACAATAGGAGTGCAAGAAATTAGTACTTCTGGCATTAGTAGGGCCCATAAAAAACAGTCTTTGACATTCTGCTGATTGTGCTTCCATTCCTATTATGGAGAAAACAGTGAAAGATTACTTATCACCCAGTTTTAGTACCTTTTTTTTTTAATATCTGAGTTTCCAAGGGTTGTCCAGAGAGGTCTTGTCCTTTCTCCTTTCCAGTGTTTTCAGGTCTTCTGGCTGACAGATGGTTCTACACTTCACCATGAACCACACATTTTGTAAGAATCATGATGCAGAGAGATCCCTTGATCTACAGCAGTGAAACTCTATCATATGCTCTGTTGTGCTGACATTAAAAAGGATCTTTAAACTGAAAAAGGAACACACATGTATGAAAATAATCATCATTGATATTAACTGAAATTGGGAACAGTCAGAACTTTAGGTCTTAAGTTCCCCATTACCTGAGGTGTTTGGTGTGAAAAATGTACCTTAAAAGTACAGCTAAGGCATTAATTCTATTTCAAGGAAGTGTATTAACCACAACTAGAAACAATTGTTTCTAGTAGAGATCAGAAACCATGAAAAAAAACCTTGAAGGTGGCTGAATAATTAAAAGAAGGAAAGAATGGAGGATGGGGACAATAGAGTGTTAAAATAAAGGTGGAAAAGAGAATGTGGTTGGGAGAAGAAAGGAAAGTAGGAAAACTAGAGAGATAAAAAAGTGCTGCTGAAAAATAAGGACAGCATAAGCTCATAGCATAGTATTTCTTCTGCTGTATTATTTTGTTCTTGCTATTTTTGATGTAATGCTTTGAATACAACATAAGCCACAACAATTTACAACTTGGTTAATACAACTATGTGGCAGGGGGGTTGGAACTAGATGATCTTTAAGGTCCCTTCCAACCTAAACCATTCTATGATTCTATGAACACCTTCCAGGCTATGGTGTTTTTAAGAATGCAAAATGGATATCATTTTCTTCCTTCTTTTCTTTTATTAAGTGAAAGTAAAAGTTTATGCAGGTTCCAAATATGACCAGATAAGTCAATGGAACAGACACCTATCAATGACAATTTATTGCAAAGACACAATCTCTTGTTGAGGAATTCTCCTGGCTATGGACTGGTGGAAGCTAGGAGACTATTCTAGATATGTATCACTACCTGCAAAAGTTTTTTTCAAGCACACCTTCCTTGGTTAGTGTCAAGATGCTGGATCTTTGGGTTTCTGATGTAAATAATTTTCATTGAATTGTCAATCGGTAGGCTGAGATCAAGCAAAGCACTCGGGCATCAACTTAACTTCAGGCACAAACATATCCTATATATTTTGTTGGGACCGTTCAAATATTTGAACACATGTTTAAGTTCATTCTTGTACTGTTACGTTAATATGGCAGCTGTCACAACAAAGGCAGTCTCACATTTTAGAAAACTAATGCTTTTACTAAGTCATGTTGTCGAGGGGGGCAAACATACAAGAATAAAATTAAATCTATGGTACTAATTCATGAAATAGCGTTTTGCATGCTTTACTTAACTGAAATAATTAATAGATAATATTTATGCAATTATTTAACAGATTTCAGACTGCAGCTGGCATATTTTTTAAATATTACATAACCATTCAGTGTAAAATATGGTAAATGATATAGCAAAATGCTTTCAAATCTAAGCCAATCTGCTTAATGTTTATATAATTATCTGTAAAATATCATGTGCTGTATGAATTTCAATATTCTCCCGTAAGATATCAATCTGCCGATGGCATGTGACAAATTAACATACTGATGTCTTCTATAATTAGTAAAAATCTATACATCTTTACATAGCCTTTTCAAAGCAACTGTTGGGCTTATATTTTTTTAAAAGTTGGTTTACCATATATATATATGAGTACTGAGTTATTAACTAGTACAGTACTATCAGGTATAGTTTATTTGTCTCACATGTATAATAAAAGGCCTGCTAAACAATCTGCAGTACAGAGCTCGAGTTCTTTAACACTTCAAGAAGACGGATGGTGGGATTTGAAGACACTTGGCATTGGTTTGACTCTTTTCTCACTGAAATTGACTGTAAAACTCCCACCATTTCTGGAAGCTACACGTTTACATGTGTTCAAATCACCTTTAGACAAATACCAGGAAGATAAATCTATTTGTGGGCTATTAAACTCTATGTCTTTGTCTGCAGTAGTAAACTAAACAGAGGGAGGGAGCTCAGGTTTGAGTACCAGCATGAGACAGCTCACACTGTTGAATTGTTGTCATGATTTGGGCCAAAACAGCCTTAAGCCAGGACAATTGTTAACTCAGTCCCAGGCACAGTTTAGGAGTGAGAAAATTAACACTGCCCCAGGCTATGCCTGGGCACAGTGCAAGAACTGACATGGAGTAGATGTATTGTTGACAAGGAGCTTGGAAGCTGCCGTCCTGCTCTGGAGGGAGAGAAAGCCTAGCTTTATGGACAAGTCCTGTCACCTGGCATGTGGACTCAGAGACTGTTAACAAGTATTGATGTAGCCAAAGACACCACCCCTAACCCAGGCCATCTTTGAGCAGCAAGTCATGGACACTGGGGGAGTATGTGGGGTATGTGGGGAGTATAACTCTTACCCTGCTAAATTCCCACTGCTGTCTGTGGTGGCCCCAGCAGGATCCTGGGGCTGGGCGGTTGTTATGTACAGCATTTCTAATGAGTCCAACAGCGGTGCAGTTTGACAGTTTTCTGCTCATTGTGAGAAATCTTCCCAAGGTATGCCTTTGTTCAGAGTGGGACAGAAGCAAAGCCTGTACCTGGTGATATCAGACACTTCACAGCCTCTACAGGAATGATCCTCAGAGCTGTGCTGGTGGGAAGACCTCCAGATGTACAAAAAGTGAATAGAGATAAGAAGGGATAAAGGTACGATGGGAACATGATCTGCCCATGCAGTGTGGCTGCCTCTGGAGGTGCCTGAACTGGAAATGGGTCTCCCCAAAGCCTTCGCTAAGCTTTTGTTCAACTCTGGACTGAGGGTCATAAGTGTGAGATATTCTACCTTGAGGGTAGTTTCTCTGAGGGTGAAGCTAAGGTAGGAGATAGCAAAGTTCTTGTGCAGAGTTGGTCCTACATGCGTTTCCCAGTTCCTGTGCCAGAATAAATAATAAATTCAAAGTTTCCCTGATCACACAGTCCACCCTTATGGAAAAGTCACATTCAAACACAAACAAATCAGACATGCTAAGAAAGACAATATTTTGTATCTATTCCGACACCAGACATGTGGCTTTTTGCTTGTACACTGTCTGTGTACATTCTTTGGTCTCAGTTAAACAAAGAAAAGGTTACTCAAATAACATGAAAGGAAATAATGCATTAGTAATTTTCAAATGGCATAATGAAAGCAGTATTTTTTCATGACTTCTTTTCTTTCCAATAAGTAAAATAGATTATTGCACCATTTGGCACATATTCATTGTCTGTAAATTCTTAAATTGGTTTATATTAATCTGCATTGTTTAATTTGCACTGCACATGCACTGTTGAACCGAAACTCTTCTGAATGCTGCCAACAAATTTTTGGTTCATGTTACTGCTCTGTAACTTCAGTACAAAAGGTCAGTAGTGGAAAGACAAGTAGACGAATATATTTGTTAATACAAGGTTGAGATCTCTTTGTTGTCATCTAAAGGGTTATAGTTTTGTTGAGTATAGAAGACCATTTCAAGCATCATTTTGTTTATTTGAACCCTTTTTTACCAAATATATGGCATTTGCTTATTGTTTGCTACTTATTATTCTTTCAGGATGCCATGGAAGAGTGCGCCTTCCACTAATACCATTCCACGTTCTCTTGCATTTTTCTTTAAGGCTATAATCTCTGTGCTAAATGACAGTTCCCTCACTATCAGAATGGGATGAGTTGTACCCTCCGTTCTGTGTGACTTTTCACGTAATTTTTAAGCTATCTGTAATGATGTATTAATTCTATAAGAGCACTGACTTTATTCTTCTGCAATATTTGAAAAGAAACAGTGGTCAAATTTACCTGAACAATGATTCAATAAATATACTATGGTTCAAAGTGTTACTTAATGGCTTGTGTTATAGCAACCTTTTAGCTAGGGAGAGGGAGGAACCTTCCACAGCTCTGGCTTAACCCTGTGTAGCATTATTGTCTCGCACCTGATTCAGCAAAGCTCCTAAGCATTTGTGTAACTTTCCATTGGTAATTAGCCCAGTTGCATTATATAAAGCATGCAGTCACACATAATCATTGACAAGAAAGGGATTTAAACATGTTCTAAAGTTTTGATGTGAGTTCCATGTTAACCAATTTGTGTGGGGGAGCCTACACCAGTGAGTACACACAGCAACTTTGCTTTCCACATCATTTTTGCAAACAGCTGTTTCTAGAGAATATATTAAAAAGGTTCCTAGTGTCACCAAAGTTACCTTTCTTTTTATTTATTTATTTATGTAGGGAATGCATTTTTTTTGTGAATATTCTTCTGCAATATTCACCTGTCTTTGCTCTAGTCCTTCTACAGTAGTAATATAAATAGTATGAGCACCACATTTTGAATCAGGATGAAAGTTGTGCAAAGGCAGCACTTAGCTCCAGTGGAAGGAGTTTTTATCATTATAGTACTACTATTTCAAGGACTGCACAATTGACAATGAACAGAGAGCGCCCTGTAATCAGATGTTCATATTAGATTGTTCATCATGGAATAAATATAT
This sequence comes from Ibidorhyncha struthersii, assembly GCA_013398815.1. Classification (NCBI taxonomy): domain Eukaryota; kingdom Metazoa; phylum Chordata; class Aves; order Charadriiformes; family Charadriidae; genus Ibidorhyncha; species Ibidorhyncha struthersii. Next base: position 308,724 of record VZSZ01004246.1, read on the forward strand.
TGGTTAGAAAATTACAAATCTGTATTTGTTTCGGTAGGCTTGAAATCATTACAGTTATCAAACTGATCGTTGTTTGTGCATTTCTTTAAGCCTGTTGAAGGTATCCAAGCAGAATACCATGAAATTGCATATTGTCCTTAATGAAATTTGGAGCCCTTTCACATCTCATGTAAATAATGGGAAAAGTAAATAACTTAATTAAACTACTATTGATGTTTTGTTTGTTTTGTCTAAAGGGATAAGCTAGCCATGGGTGGGAGAGAGGGAGCATATGGGCATGGAGAAACGTAGGGACAGGTGAATAAAGTGATCACTCTGTTATTAATAAAATTCAGGGCTGTTCAGTTACGTGGGCTATTTGCCAAATACCGTGAGAGGTAGGATTGGCTGAAAACCAATACCAACTAGCGAAAGATGAGGAGGAGGATTGTAAGGTACTCTACGATCCAGTGTAGAATGTACTGGTTTATAATTTTTTACGAAAAAGTCTGAGACAATTTTTTCTTTCTGCCCTCCAGAGTCATCTGGATATTATATCAAATATCAGAAAAAAAATGTTCAGGTTTTTAATTTGTCTGATTTATGCTAAAGATTTCATTTTAGAATCTCCTACAAGTTAGATGATATGCCTACAGGTATTCCTATTATACTGAGTAATTCTTCCACTCCTTGGTCCAATAACTAAATGAAATTGCTTTATTTCATGAAATTAACATTATTGTATTTTCATTCAATTTGTTATTTGTCCAATAAATAACATCAACCATCCTAGAGAGATGTTGCATTATCTTAGAGTGCCAAATGCATCCTTAACCATTCTTCTCTGTCCTTAGCCACACCTTTTGCCCCCTGGAAAATAAGGACTGAGTTGAGTGGATCTCCACTCCTGTTGTCAAATTTTTTGCATTTTGCTTGTAAATATTCTTGCCTCCACTTGGCTTAAACAAACTAATCGCATGATCACCTAAGTCCTACATTTGTTTGAGTACTGGCACAAGAGTCGTATTCTTAACTATTCATTTCCATAGTTGAACTCAGCAGATTATATAAGAAAGGAAGGAGAAAGTGATATTGTCACACAGGAATTATATCTATCCTTTTTGTTAAAAGACACCTCTTTCTCTCTGTCTCTCTTTTTATTTTTTTCCCTTTTTTTTAGGGGGTTGGGGGGCTTTGGTTTTACTTTTGAGATTCGTTTAAGCTGAAGTTCAAAACAAACACAACTTTCTTTAAATGTGGATATATCTTTGTCTTCTAAAGTAGAGGAGATTATTTAAATGGAACCTAGTACTAAAATGAAGTTTATAACTCAAGTATCTGATATTAAAACACATTAATTTAAGATGGATAGAACCATTTAAGAAAAGCTGAGATATCCTGATTTTGGATCTAATGTCAGGTCAATCATTTTCATTACTCTGCACGTCATCCTCTTCAAGATTTCTTGAATGTTGTCATTTCTGTAAGTACTCTGCAGTTGTCAATATACACTTCAGAGAAGATACCACAATGCAAATTGGCTGCAGGTTTAATACTGGCTGCAACTGCCATATTTTACATAGCTGTAAAAACAGGATCTCTCCTGTGCCTGGAATAGTTGCATTTAATATAGAGTAGAGGCTGTCAGGTCCCTATCAGAATTTCCTCAACACTTTGGAGAGTAAGTTTCAGAGGTCTGTTTTAAAAATTATTTCTAGTTTCTGTTCTAAATTCAAAATGTTTGCAAACCCCCAGTGTTCAGCCAGCCCTCCCCTAGTAACATTTCTTGATTTTATTAAAAGAGTTGTGTTCCTATCTAATTATCACATAAGTTTACTGACTAACTAAAAAACATGGAGGTGGCCAACATAATTTATGACCCACACCACTTGCAATAGCTTCTGCGCTCTGTAAACAACAGGGAACAGGGCACAGTCAGTCTCAATGTAAAACTGTATCAAGGTCCCTGATGCCCACTGAAAGTCCCTTTCTTTTCAGTTAAATGTGAAGTAGTCAGATTCTCAGAAGATGTAACTTGCTGTTGATCCATAACAACCTACTGATAGAGTTACAAGATGTGTCATCTGAAGACCTGCAACAAATGTCAGGGATTCACAGTAGGATTCACTGAACCTCCCATCTTTGTCCTCCAACTTACTCTGTGTACATTTTCTGACCAGCAGTTTCTTGCTCCATGCTTAGACCTCACTTGAGCAAAAGCAGAAAGCTTGACACAGTGCTTTAAGCATTTTACATATAGGTAAACAGAAGGATTGTGCTAAGACAACAAAAATTATTATACACATAAATGGAGCGGCAGAAAAAATCTTTCTCTTAATTTATTTCCAAGGCCTTGGTAAATGAGACATGAAACTCTATCAGAGGTAGTCACCTTGCAGGTACTCCCATGGAAAAATGTCTCTTGTGCAAAATGCTAACAGATATATATTCTTTTCTGCTTTTCTGGATTCATACAAGGACTTCTGACTTATTGAAGATATTAAGCTGGAGAGCTAGGAGACAGATAATTTTTTATACTTTGGCTTTTTTTATAAATGAATTCCCTTCACGATTTAGCTGATTACAGTTTTAAAATGAAAATGTTTGATTTATTGCAAACATTGTACTGAAAAATGTAAAGACTGACTTGTCTGAGAGTTAAGATTCATTCCAGAATTTTTCTGAGGGAGCTTTTTTCAGCTATCTTTTTAAGTGCAAGATTGAAGTTTCTCGACATATTCTCACGCCTCAGAGATTCTCATTAGAAGAAGTTATAGCAGCTGAATATAAGGTAGAAGATTTTGGACTTCGTATATTTCAGCATGAGCATTTTTCACTAGATCTTTTTTTCCAAAAGCTGAGTCTAATGTGGAAACTATCAGGCACCCCACTTGTTTTATGCATGAAAAAAGTGGCTTACTGCTTTTTCTCCATTATAGTAGGCAGCATTAAAATTCTTTAGCCAACACCCCACTACTTGCAATAACCACAATATCCTCCTGTATTTAGAATGTCAAGTGACACTCTAAATGACAAATGCTGAGCTCTTAATATCTCCAACTCCATTAATGTACGAAGCATATTATTCCCTCTGCAGCAAGACACTGTAGGAACGGCACTAATAAAGTGTTGGTAAGATAGATCAGTTTTACTTCCCACTACTGCACCATACTTCTGGCAACCCAGATAAAGCCTGTGAGAAGATATCCTCCTTCGTCCTCCAGTGATGACCGGGTCCCATCTCTGCAAGAGCACAGCTGTGTTTCTGTGGCAAGCAGAGAAAGGGAAATAATTGTAGGCTATGGCTGCAGCACCTGAGATAAGGGGCACCAATGGCAGCATAGCCATGAGTTACCTTTTCACCAGGTGAAAGTGGATCTTTAGTGTTTATCCTGCAGATGGAGAGCTGTCTCCCCACAGAACCCGTAGTATGCATGAGAAAGCAAGCCACATCCTTTCTTCTCTTACTGTCTTAAATCCTCCCCCGCATGGTGGGATTTCATTAGAATTTCTGAGATTGGCAAGAAAAGCCTTTTAGTGAGAGTGACCACCAAAACATATGCTGGCAAATTGCTGACAAATACACTGGGACGAGTCAGGACACTTACAGAAACAGAATAAAGGTGACAATGGAAATATAGCATCCGGGTCACCAACAGAATGAAGAAGAGATTCTGCATCTCCTGGGAATAAATGAAATTATAATGTCCTGAATATGAAGGGTTATTTGAGTGAAAATTTGTCACTGGAAGGAAAGGACTCTGAAGTGCTGAAGAAAACACCAAGACTGGTATTGAGGACATATATATAAGGAAGAAGGAATAAAGCATAGAATATCTTTCTTTACTAAAATAAGTAGAACGCTAATCTTTAAATTTACAAGTCACAGAGCAAAGTGAAAGGCTTGAAAATGTTTGTGTATGGTGTTTGATGAATCCTAGTCTGAGATCCCATTGTAATGCTCAGGGTGAGTGAACGGAAGGAAATTAGAGAGAAAAGAAATGTGTTCGAATGAGTTCAAATCCTTCAGTTTATTGAGATGCAGTCCTTACTGAGCTGAAAGGAGTAAAGACTAGAGGATTTGATCCACTTTGAGGACATGAAACAGCTACGTGCTATTCTAGCAGCATAGTCCAGCGTTCATCAGAAATACACAGGTGGACAGAGAGGCATTAGAAGGATTTGTATGATGAGCAGGCGCTAATGGAATTTTTATACAGAAATTCCTTAACTTGTGAGCATGAGCTGCCTGCCCTGGATGCCGAAATATTGCGGGCCGTACGCTCAGCTGGTGTAAGCTATCATACCTCAATAGAGTTACTCAGAACTACACCAAAACTGCACCTGACCCTCAGTGCTCAAAGAGGTGTTAGCACAAAACAATTAATTTAAAACCTAAGGCCCCGAGGCCACTAGTAAACAGCTGACGCCTTACTTGCTGTCCTTTCTCATCTTCCATCGATTATACTCCTTAGATTATTTAACAAGAAAACAAACGTCTCCTGTCTATTGTGATGCTATATTTCATAAATTGTCAAATCTTGGAATGAACATAGCATCTTCAGATTAGAGCACAATTCCTCAATCCAAATTATTGCTGCAAATGTAGACACCAGGGAAATAGTATTCTGTGATTCCTGAGCTTCAGTGAGCTTGATTTTCAATTCTACTCACAAACCTGCACTGTGGCACAGGTGGCTTGATATGTTAATCTCTGCATTCAGCAATCACTTGTATAACCAAAGAAAGAATTAAAAAATTGAAATACCACACCCCTCCAATTATAGAATAGGACAGACCTGATTCTATGCTCTTCACATAGGCAAAACTTCTGTCGTTATTATCAAAGGTACATGTCACCTCTGTAAGGTTGCAATGTCATTAGTTGTGCCAGCTCCAGAGGTTTTTTAGAAGTTTCCTGTTACTGAAGGTAGAATATTTTGTCTTATAGAAAGTCTTATAAGAAAGAAGTCTCATAGAAAATTGTATGATGTTCTACAAAATGTGTCTGTTTCCTCTCACCTTTTCTCAGTGATGCTTTCTGAAGGAACAATGAGCTGGAAGCTACACAGCCTCCTGTGTTTTCAAGACCAGAGCTCTAATAAAGCAGGCATCACACTGTATATTTCTCGGCCCTCATTTCTGACAAGGAAAAGGTTTTTTCATCTCTATTATTCCCACAGCATGCACCTTACTGGTTGGTTGGTTAGGTTAAAATCCCAGCCAATTTACAGATTCTTAGCCCTTCTCCTTCCTCAAAGTTTTCTCCACTAATAATACACTTATAAAAAGATACCATATCTCCTCTCAGCCTTCAGGCTAAAGAAGACTAAGTCTTTCAGATGCCCTATACGAGACAGATTTGTTATTCCTCTTTTATCTTATCACAGACCTTCTTGACTCTTTTTTCTTCTCAAGAACACCTTTATGTGATATGAGTGATTAGGAATGCATGCAGCATTCCAGCTGTTTTCTACAGTGGAACTAACTTTTTCTTACCTCCTGCCCCTAACCGCCTGGTTCTTCACTACTCCTACTCCTCTCTCAAACCGAGCTCCTTTTCCTTGGCTGACAGCGCAAAAATATGGCTGGCTGATACAAAATGCCTTGGACATGCACACATGCCTTGCACGTCCCAGCTTGGAGTCACAGTCCCACATTTGTTCCCTGTGGTGGCAGCTGCTGGGAGGAGGGTCTGCCTCCATGGCTGCGTGAGGCCAGAGAGGGAGGAGGCAGTAGGCTGTTGATACTGGGACTTGGCAGAACCTGCCTCAGGGCCCTCACAGCTACTGCTCTGCAGGGTGGTTTTTCTGTACTGTCTTGTTGTTTCAGGATGTGAAAGAGCTCTTCTGCCAGAAGTCATTCTCTCTCACTGCAGCAGCCAGGGGGTGAATACAAAACTGCAAAGCTTCCCTGTTTCCCACTCCCTCAGTCAAATGGGAGCACTAGTCTGCATCATCTCCCTGCTGCATGTTTGATATGATTAACTCTGTCTCCAGCTGGGTGCCAGATACACACGCCATGATCAGTGAGACAGCTTCTCAGCCTGCCCAGAGGCCTCTGTTCAAGCTGTCCTACTCGGTGCATGAGTGCCAGCTCTTCTCCATGAGCCCCTGCAAGGAATATTGCATCTGAGGAGGCCACAGCTGGAGAGTGACACACATTCCCACACCAGCACAGCAGCCAGTGTTCTCCCCAATGTCTTCGAACACTTGCAGGACTACATTTGACCTAAATGGTGAAAAAGAATCCCTTCAGGGCCAGGTCTTCCACAGTTGTAAACCGGCATAGCCTTGCTGACTGCGGAGGAGTTATGTTAAATGATACTGGCAACAGATCTGGTCCTGGGATTGTACTTGCAGTGATTTTGATTTGGGCAGAGCCCCAAAGGGAGACCTGCCATCGGCTTGCAGGATTTCTGCTTTACAGTAGTGACACTAAGTCAGAAATCTTAATGTGCCAATTTAACTGAGGGTGCCTGAATACATAATTATTTCTAGGAGATGAGCAACACATCAACTGACAAGTAATAGTGTCCCCAGTGGACATCTAAAATTTTAGCGCTCTATTTCATTCACACCATTTTTTTTTCCCAATCCTTAATAAACAAACAAACCTGCAACCAATAGTCTGCATTTTTCATTTCAATTACCTACCTTCAGCTACTGTTTTGACAGAACAGATTTAATCAGCTTTCTGTATTTAGAGTGACAATTTAGCTACAGCACAGAGCACAGGACACTGACTTTGACTCATAATTCCCTTTTCACCACTGGAACCCTGCATTCAGTACCCAGTTTAGGATGTAAGTGATTTACTCTCTCATTTGAGTCTCCCCTACTTGTTCATCTGCATCACAGAACGTGCGGCATGTGTCACTGTCATTTCTGCTTTAAAGGTGCAGTGACCAGCTTCATTCCCACTAGATAATTCTCGTGAGTCACTTCCCCAACACATCTGTCATTATGAATACTCAAGTTCAGCAGAAATCAAATCCTCAGCCAATGCAAAATCAGTGTCCTTTCATGAAATTCAATGAACTGTTCTGGTTTATGCCACAGAGCATCTGCAGATGAGGTACTTGTATCAGTTATGGCCTCCAGGCCTCTCAGATAGATCGAGACCTGGAAATAACAATCAATTCAAACTCAAAGCCTTTAAATAGGCTATCCTTTCCCCTAAACTCAGGGCTCATTTACATAAGGTCCATACTGCAGTGATCTTGGATGTGGACACTCAACGCAAGGTAGCAGTGCATTTTCCCATTTGTTTCTTGTATCAGAAGAGAGTGAAAACGTGTTTAAACAGATGAGGGAAAACCACATCAAATGAAGAATAAATATGCATACTAGTGAAGTTCATTTTGGATATATTTTGCTTCAAATTCACACCTTGCTGAATTCCCACATAACTGTCCTGCCTAAGAGGTCTGAGTCCATTCGTAGCCAATGCTAATGGTTGCAAAGGTACCGAGACTGGACTAGCCCCTTCAAAAGAGGTAAGAAAGCAAATTTAAACCTTCATCTCTCCTACCCCCTCAGCTGTTGTGTAAAAACATGGACCTTTGCTGGGCTTAACTCAAGATTTGACTTCCAAGTTGATTTAAACTTGATGTTAGGGAAAAAGCAGAGTGTTTATTCAAGAAGCCAGCATGATGTTCTTTTTCCATGTGCGAGCTCTAAACAATTACTGTGCACGGGGTTACCGAATTACTAAGTGAAATATTAATGCTATGCCTACATCCATATCATAGCTTGCATGAGTGGAGCGTACATGAATTCTAGATTATTTGGGGAATGAGTTACTGAACCGCTGTAATAGTTCCTTGGAGGTTAACTAACATGGAGTGATGGAGGAAAGAAGTCTTTTCTTCTTGCTGTTTACTCTGATGCCCGCTGCAGTTCCTGAATTACCTGCTGTCTAACTTCCAGTCTGCAGAAAAACATTTTATTTTGCCATTGGTATACTAAATGGAAAACATTGTGAATGTTATGGTAGTTATATATATGTGGGTTTATATTTGTGTATAAGGTTTGGAGCATTTATCTTCTGAAGTTTTTTATTGTTTGTTACAGCTGAGTGCTGAGTCTCTTTTAATCTTTCCTTATATGGCAATCCTTCCATCTTCATGATTATTATCCGTTGCTCTTCCCTGAACTCCATCCAGTTTGTGTACATTTTTCAGGAAATGAGGTGCCTAAAGCTCTCAGTGCAATATTCCAGGTTCAGTCTCACTATACAGATAGGGTCTATTATCTCCCTGCTCCATGAGAGGCATAAATATCTCTGCTTTATGCAGCTCAAGGTTGAAATGGTCCTTTAGCTGCCATGTTACTTTGCTAATACATCTGATAAATAAGATAAAAACAGAAAGTTTGGGGAGAAAAAACAAACCACAATAAAAAGTACTAGGTGCTCACACAACTGGCAAGTAATAATTATCGTTCTGACATTAAAAGAAGGTTATCAGCCTTACCTCCCACCATAACAAATATGTTGATATGAGATTATTTGACTAAATTAGTTTTTCCTGATGTTAGTGATCTCTGATTTATTATATAAATTATATAAAATTCTTCATAAAACTTAGATGCACTGATAATTCTTAAATAATCATAAGCAAATAATATAGGTTAATAATTATAGAAAATCACTGATTCCAGTAAAATAGTGTATGCAGCGTATGTGAACATTCCTGAGAACACTGAGCCAGATAACCTCAGATATAAGAACACTTGAGTGTGTGAGCAAAGCTGCCCCTAAGTCATTTAAGTTTTTTATCATATCACAAAATTAAGGGATTAAAAGAACCTACTGAAAAAAAAATAATATTCTGAGACTGCTATTAATTGTGGTAAGATCCCAATCCCTCAGCTGGGATTTGAAACTCCTGTTTTAGCTGCCATCCTGAAAAGTTTGTGTCCTGGGAGCAAAGTCCTGCCATGACCCACTAGTGGGCTTAGTGGGGTTATGGAGGACCGCGATCAAGATTCTCTGTGTACAATCTTGTGCTCGTATTGCAACCAAATGGTTCATAACTCCATATAGTTACTCCAGTCACTGAATTTAGATACCAAATGTAGGTGCAAATGTAGCTTTACATTCCTCACCCTGCAAGGGACGAAACAATCCCTTAAAGCTGGTGCTTAAGTTGCTTATAGGACCAGCACAAGAGTTATACCCTTTACCCTCTTTTGAGGTACAGCAGCCCCCATAAGACTAACACTTTGACACTCTCTCCACTGGGTTCCTAGGGAATAGCAGGGACTTTTAGACATTTCTGTCCACAGGTTCAGGGCTTGCTTGTTAGGGAGATGCCACTTTGGTCAAAAACATACAGACTTTCCTCCAACAAGAAGTGCCTGGTAATGTGGGGTCCTGCCCGCTCACCTACGAAATATGAAGACTGGCGTCTGGACTCATTGCAGCCTCAGGCATCTGCATCCTTCTGTATGGTCTGACCTCTCGTTTCCCAGTTCTTAGGCCAAAATACTGCCCTTCGGCGCAGCCAGGAACGTGAGCACGGCTGGGACCCGAAGGGAGCTGCCAGGAGTCAGATTTGGGTTCCAGAGTTTGGCGTATGAAATATGTATGGGTATTTTCCATCTGACCACTGCTGTAGTTAAAAACAAAAGCACTTCCAGAAAAGGATGCCAAGATGTTGCAACAATTCTGGGGCATCAGGCTGCATCATTTATTGGAGAAAATGGAGCTGCTTTGTTCTGCTACATTTTAAAATGGAGTCATTTCTCATGCCCCCCTCTACCTGCAAAGCCTACGTGGAAGAAGCAGCGATAAAAATAAACACTGCTGAAGGACCAAAAGGACTTCTCTCATGCTAAGCATAGGTACCCAGGGCAGGAGCACACTGATTTATATGTTATATTTCTGCTTTCTGTCACATGGGCTTTATGAGGAACCATAAAATGGAAGATAGAGTAATTAAGGAAGAAGTCATATAAGATCGGAGAAAGAGTGGTTGCTGCTGCTGCTTGGCATCTCTGCGTATTCAACTACAGCACACGTTAATTTGCTGGGGCTCCTACTCATTACATGGATAATTCCGTAGTTATTCAGAAAGAAGCATAATAGGAAAAAAAAAAAAAAACAGAAAGAAAAAAAGACTGTTGAAGCCCAGTCAGCAAGGACTAAAAGGAGAGAAATTTGGCACAGTTCAAATGGAATAAAGGGAAGAAAATAAAATATTTTCCTATAAATAAGCTGGTGAAAATTATTCCGTATTAGACCACAAGAAGGAAAAAGACACAGGCTTTTCTGAATCACAGGTAATTCCCTGGAACGCTCTGGGGCTAGCGTGGTTCCTCTCTGCTCCTTATTCAGAGCAAAATTGTACAGTTACTATCTTTCCTTAAAAGACTTTTCACTCCTTCAATGCAGACAGTGTTGCAAAATATAGATAAGCCCTGAAGTGCAGTGAATTTTAGAAGATAATTCAGATGAGCTCAAAGGACAGATTACATGGTCCTGTTAGTACTCACCTACTGCAGAGAAGGGGAAAGGTGAATAAAGGATTATGAGAAGAGACTGCAGAATAGAAGACTTTCTGCTTGCTGGCATGATGTTTTATGTTAGTAAAGTTCCTGTTGTCTTGTCCTATCAACAATGAACTATCTTTCAAGGGAGCCACTTAGTGCCTGGTTTTGGGAAGCAGTGTAATTTATCGCCACATTTTGCAGAAGATTGGCACTGGTAGGAAATCACTTTATCAGAAAAAAAAATCAATATTTTAAATACATTATTGTTTCAAGTATATATTCCAAGTTTTATCTAAAAAGTTATTATGAACTAAATGTGTTCATAAGAGGTATTAAGACAACAGGCACATTCTTGGTTTTATAATTTGAAAACATTCTATTTTCCTTAAGAGCTTCATATATTTTAATAGAAAACAGATGAAGCTAGTTAGTTTTTCAGATCAGGTCCTATGACAGAGATGTGATATGATGTTATTCCAGTACACAGTTGAGGTAAACAACAGGAAAAGTTTTATTTCCAAAACTATCGCGGGTTCTTTTGAGGATTTTTTTTTTGTCTTTGAAATGAGATACTCCCCTAGTACAGCTTTGTTTCTGTACGTAGCAATGGCATGCCTTTTCCTTGCCAGTGTGTCAGTGTGATTACATTTAACTGTAAATTAGATGTATCCAGTCCCAAAAAACTGCTCAGTGATTGACCCTCTGAAGTATAGCAGATCCAGCCCCACTTCCTGTCCAGGCACCTCTTCCATGAGTCATTTATGAAGCTATGCTTATTTACATACTTATTAAATACACTTATTAAATTGCTCCAAGCCTGAAAACAGGGAGAACGATTTAAAAGTAAGGGATAGGATGTTTCATTGAAAAAGTTGTCCAAAGGTTTGCAGGGAACATGGGTTGTCATATGTCTCAAAGGATAGTTCTGGTCATTCTCCTGTTCATGTTTCCAACTGCTTCTGCTTCTGACCAGAACCTTGCTTTGACATCACCCTGACTGGGGTACAAATCCTCACCCATGCTCCACAATATCAACTACCTGGGTTGCTCTGCCTCCTAAATCTCCTTGTTCGGTCTAGTCATGGGGACCCTACGTAAATTGTCACCTGTCAAACAGGTCAGAAGAGCTATGGCTTTCATAAATTAAGACAAGATGGGGGTTACATCAGAAGGTGGCAAGACTGGAATTCTGCCAGCGACTCTAAGAACCGGGTGTGCGCAGAGTATTTTACATGGGTTATTTTCACAAGAGAGTGTCAGAAGAGTAAGCTGTGGGCAGAACTTCATGAACTACAAAGTTACCACAAAAAAGGAAACATCTTTGGTTAACTCTAGCTGAATTTGTTCTGTTCTGGATGTTAGCAAGGGTATAGGATTGTCTTCATATGAAGTGTCTGGTGTCTAAACTGGCTCTGCTTGAGAATGATTGTGTCCCTGAAGTACCAAGACAGGTAGAGTGGGGACCTGTAAACAACGAGAAAAAAAGGAAAACAAAATTAGGGAAATTTAGTGTTAAATAATTTTACTATGAAATGCCATTCTTTTACTGTTATCTTATATTCTGGTTTTGGCTGGGGTAGGGTTAATTTTCTTCACAGTAGCTAATATGAGGCTATGTTCTGGATTCGTGCCGGAAACTGTTGATAATACAGGGATGTTTCAGTTATTGCTGAGCAGTGCTTAGACAGCATCAGCGCCTTTTCTGCTCCCCAGACCACCTTGCCAACAAGTAGGTCAGGACTGCACAAAAAGTCAAGAGAAGACACAGCCGGGACAGTGGACAATTTTCCAACTCTGACAATTCCGTGATAATGCCACGATGGGGCTGGTAGACCTGTCATGGGAAACCATAAAAAATTTGTTCGTTTGCTGCACCCCCAATCTTCTTGATTGAGTTAGCATTGTGGTTTTTTTTTTTTTTTTTTGATTTCTCACCTTCCTGGCTCGCTGCAACAAACTTTAAGCCTGAATCAAACTTTCACAAAAACAAGAGGATCGATTCTTTGGTACATTTCTATCTGTATAGTCATTTATACATAAGCATATATTTAAACCACTGATTAAATATGTTAGTGGGTTACACCTTATTTGGACTCTCTTTAAAAAGATGCAAAGATGACATGAACACAAAATATACAGGGCAATTGAAAAGGAGATCATCTCAAAGCACCTGGATATCATCTCAAAGCACCTGGATGAAAAGAAGGTTATCAGAAGTAGTCAACATGTATTCACTAAGGGGAAGTCGCGTCTGACTAATCTGATAGCATTCTATGATGAGGTCACTAGATGGGTGGATGAGGGGAGGGCAGTGGATGTTGTCTACCTTGACTTTGGCAAGGCTTTCGACACTGTCTCCCACATCATCCTCACTGGCAAGCTTAGGAAGTGTGGGCTAGATGAATGGACAGTGGGGTGGATTGAGAACTGGCTAACAGATAGAGCTCAGAGGGTTGTGGTTACTGGTGCAGAGTTGAGTTGGAGTAACGAGTGGTGTTTCTCAAGGGTCAGTACTGGGTCCAGTCCTGTTCAATATATT
>VZSZ01004247.1:0-15131 GCA_013398815.1 Ibidorhyncha struthersii
AAGATCTGATCTTCCTTCACGGTCAGGGTCTGCCAGAGGAAAGAGAGGTACATGCATGTCAGCTAAGATCTCAGAGTGGTAATTTAATGCTATTTGTAAATCTTGCATTTTACCCACCTCTCCGCCTTCAGTCTTGACAGTGACCTTCCCAGATTCTTTGCTCTGGATTGTTCCTTTTACAAAGGATTCTTTAGGATGCACCACAAAGACAGATGTCTTGGCATCAAAAGGCTTGTTCTGGGCCTCAATTCTTTCCTTTTCTGACTTTCGGAGGTAAGGAGCTGCCTCTCCAAAGATGGCCATCTCAGAGTCTGATGACATGGCTGCACTTTATGAAGGGGTTCGTCAGCAGAGAACACTGTGGGAAAGCGGACACGTTGCCCAAATGAGTCAAGATTTTTTGTTGTGGCGCAGTTTATTGAAAAACTTAAACAGTGTCACAAAATTTGCAATTTGGGAAGAAGCCCAGCAGTTTTTTGGTTCACTTTCCTGTGCAGGGCAAATGTTGAATCAAGTTACCCAAGAGCCTTTTCCAGTGAAGTTTTGATCATCTCCAAGAATGGAGATTCCTCAGTCCCTCTGCATCCCCGTTTAATGTCTGACCACCCTGAGGATGCTTTTTTTTTTCCTAATACCTGACAAAAATTTCTATTGTTGCAGCATGTATCCATTGTCCCTCATGCTTTCACTCTGCACATCTGAGAGTAGTCTGTTTTTGTTTTTTTTTTTTACTGTATAACCATGCATGTTTTGTTGAAGCTAGCAATAAGACACCCAGATTTTAATCTTGTCTCCAGAGTGGACAAACCCTACCCCTTCAATGTCTCCTCATACATCATTTGCTCTTATCTGTGTTGGAAGCTTTTCACTGGACTCAGTCCAGAATGTCAGTGTCTTCCTTGTCACCAGGCAGCACCAAACTGGACACAGGGGTCCAGATGTGCAAGCCGAATGCAGGGGAAGAGTCACTTCCTTTACTTGCTGACTACACTGTTATGAGTGCCTGACAATGTGCTGTTGGCCTTCATTCCCCCAAAGGTACACTGCTGACCAATGTTCACCAGGACTCATGACATTTTCTGTAAAGGTGTTTTCTATCCAAATAACAGCCAGCATATCCTGTTGTGTGGTGCTATTCTTTCCTACATGCAGCACTTCACATTGTCTTTGCTAAAATTCACGAGCTTCTTGTCCGCCTCAGGCTTAAGACTTTGGGTAGCCTTCTTAAGGGTAATATTGCTCTGTAGCGTATTCATGAGTTCTTTAGTTTGATCTCATCTGCCCAGTTCCTGATGATGCATTCCATCCATCATTTTGGTTGCTCATGGTGACGACAAATATCATGCTCCTAACATTGATATATTTCTAGCACTGATATGTTCTATAATATGATTCAAATTTTGAAAAGTGCTAACTGGAAGGTTTGTGTTTCTTTTTACATTTCTAGACATCTACATAACTTTGGAAAGCGGCTAAATCACTATGCCTTGTTAAGTTGAGCAGGGCAACTTCTGCATTCTTTTCATATCCTATGTTTAGAGCCCTCAACCTCTCCTAAAAAGTTGCTCTTTCCAGTTAGATGGATAAGCCCCAGGAGACAGTAGATTTCACCAGGAAAATTTTAAATGAAAGCATTTGTGCAGGAATGCTGCAAGGCAACTGTGATTGAATGTAACTTCAATAAAGCACTTGCGATTTTGTAAGCTCAAAACTTTAAAAACACGCTGTAAATGCTTTGTGTCCTTCTGCAAGTAAATATTAAGGAATGGGTTTCAAAGCAGAACTGAAGCATCACAGTGAGGCACCATGCCAGAGGAAGATGGTCTTCACGCAACATATCTAGAGTTGCCAAACCAAAAAAGCCCATATTAAAAACCTTGCTTGCCTATGCACAAAATAGAGGTAGGTGAGCCCAGAAGGTGTTCTGAGGAATAGCTATGCATGCTATCTTTTGCTGGTGCTCTGAATCATTCTCTGGAGTTGTTTGCTTCTCACCACAAAGTGTTTAAACAGTCCGGCATTGTAACATCCATCTTTGAAATAAGGTGTGGACCTTCTCTCTCTGTGTCACTCAAAGGGGAGTTTTAGTGCCAGAAACACCAAGTGCAGGTTCTAAGCAACTGCACCCTCCCAGCAACTGCCCTCCTGCTCGTCCTTCTCCCATACTGATGAATGTTGCCTTCCTGGTTGCACAATGGCACACATCCTCCAGAAGAAAGAAAGGTCCTGTGATGAAGAATGCCTTCCAGCCTTGTGGCAAGGGCAATCCTGTAAAGAATGAGTGGGGCAAATCAAACCCCCTCAAGCTAAAGAAAACTCAGATTACAGCCTCCTCACTTGTTAGCATAGATTCTGATTATAAAGCGGGGGTTACATGTGTATGACCACTTTCCTACTGTTGAAACAATCTGTGAATGTTAGCTGTGCTATCAGCTGTACTAGTCAGTGCTAGCTGGGCCCCCTTTGCTTATCAAATTGTGTCCTTTTGGTGTCTTAGAGATACAAACAAATTTGTTTCTGGGTTTGAACAGTGACATACACCCAGGTCTAAATTAGAAATAATCCTTGGTGTGGACAATAGTACAATTTCAATGATCTAAGAAAGTCATACTTTTCTGTCTGAACAAAATAAGAATTTTTTTTCCCCCCATGTTCCATTTTCAAATCAACTGCACTGAAATTTCCTTGACAATGGCAGAAATCTGTTGCGAGTGACAGCTCTGGGAAGTAGTATGTAAACAAATGTCATCTAAAGACAGATAATACGGTAAGTTAAAATACTGCATCACCAATTATTTCTTTGCATGCTAATTGTTTGTGAAAATAATTATATGCAAAGTTAGAAACCTTAGTTCAAGAATTTACAAATCAAAGCTGGATATCTAACTGCAGTACTGGATTTCCAACGAAATACTATGCGTCCAGTAATTGAAAGAACCTGAGTTCCTGGGAAGTTAGACAAACAAACACCTTATTTAGATGTCATGTCATGATTTTTAGTTACCTAAATAAGCCAATGAAATGTTAACTTTGCAACAGCTCCTAGTAGCATGCAGATCCTGCACTTTACTCTGTTTTGTTTCAGAGGAAGGAATCTCCTTTTATTGTTTGTTTGTTTTGCTGGTGAGTTGATTTTTGCATTTTTACCAAGTTTCCTAGTACAAGGCCCAAATGCAGATTATAACCCTGCAGTATCATATGAAAAGTATATTCATATAAATTTTTGGCTAGTATCATATACAGTAATACATATAATTTGTTAAAAAACTTTAATATTTTGCAATAGTCTGTTCTGTTGGCTGACTCTGTCTATCTGGACTTTGTGCCAGAATAGATCATCTAACTTCACTGATCCATAATTAAACATGAGGAATCCCCAAGAAGAAATTCCTGGCATGACATCAGTGGCTAGTGGCTTCAAGCACAGCCGCTTTGGAAAGCTTGCTTGCCGTGAACAGCCTACATGACCATCAGCATGCTGTGTTTACCATAACTGAGCAGTGGCCAGGAATATATGGGCATACAACAGTTGCCCACACAATTTTACAGCAGTTTGTCACCACGAAGAAATCTGCACTACAGAAATCTCTCACCCTTTTTTCTGTCCCTTAAGTGTAAGTAAATTAGGCTCTTACCTCTTACGATATGAGAAGGTGCCTTGCAGGCTAGAGAACAATCAGTGCTGTAAAGCAGAAATGGCAAATCCCTCATTACTGCTGCACAGAATTCCACAGGCAGGTCACAAAGTGAAAATACCGACATGTCTTTCTTACAGTTATTAAATCCTTGGAGACACAGATACATACACCAGGACAGCAAGGCTGAAGTGCGACATGAGGACTGCGGGGACGCTGTCCCTTTCTGTCAGCCACAGACATGCACTTACCATGAAGTTTTCTCTGGAGATGGTACAGCCCAGATTCAAGGACTCTTTTATAGAGTCTGGTCAGCACATGCTGCAGATGCCTCCTCTGTCTTTGGGCAAAGCATTTTTGGCAAACCTTGTTTTTGGCAAAGCATTGTCTGGCAAACCGAATGAACTGAAAACTGGAAAGTGATGTTACTAGATATAATTAGAAATTTTTTGTCTCTCACTAGCTATGTGAATAAATCTCCTATAAATAATATGAGAAGATTCCTAAGGAGAGAATTTCAACTAATGCTGACTAGAGGGATGAGGGTAACTACTAATAACTTAGGCCATAGATGCTCCATGAATCTGAGCGAAGGGAGTAGGGACGATCATTCACTGGGCAAGCATGGTGACATTTGGGTGCATACCTTAACCTTTTCCGAGGCCACCATAAGTCTGATGACAGCTCTCCTTTTACAGAGTTCTCTACTTACAGACTTTGGACATGAGACGTGGATTTTACTGTGATCTGCACTCCTTATCCTTATCAGATTATTAAATAGTACACTGCTTCACTTCTTTCAGTTGTAACATAATATAGCACAATGTATCAGGGATGACAGCCACCTTGTTCATTAAGTTGTATTCCACCTCTGGATATCAATATAAAATAACATTCATTTGTGTATCTTCCAACATTCTGGAAATCTTGAGTTTAGAGGTTCATAGGAGGATGCACAACTGTGTTCAAAAGCCTTTGCTAGCTATTTTTTTCCTTTGATTTAATCACTTCAGGGCCAATTTTACTTTTTGGCATCCAAAGAGCTCTCTGGTAATGAGATTTATAGTTTAAATTAATTTAATGAGAAATACTTTCTTTACTTCAGTGGTACTTATTTCCCTGTCAATCCCTAGTTCTTCCCATAATAGAAAAAAATCAATAATCCCTCTCCACATAACAGGGCAAATAATACTAATCTATTTATCTCTTCTTGGATGTAAATCATTATTTTTTTCTCATTAACTTTGACATTCTCCCCTATAATTTTCTAGTTCTACCTTCTTTCTTTCAAGATCATAGAATCATAGAATCATAGAATTGTTAAAGGTTGGAAGGGACCTGTAAGATCATGGAGTCCAACCATTAACCTAACCTGACAAAACCACTTCTAAACCATATCCCCAAGTACTACATCTACCCTTTTTTTAAAAACCTCCAGGGATGGTGAATCCACCACCTCCCTGGGCAGCCTATTCCAACGTTGGATAAGTCTTTCAGTGAAAAAAATTTTCCTAATATCCAACCTAAACCTCGCCTGGCTTAACTTGAACCCATTTCCTCTCGTCCTATCACTTGTCACTAGGGAGAAGAGGTCAGTCCCCATCTCTCTACAACCTCCTTTCAGGTAGTTGTAGAGAGTGATAAGGTCTCCCCTCAGCCTCTTCTTCTCCAGGCTAAACAGCCCCAGTTCCCTCAGTCGTTCCTCATAAGACTTGTCCCCGAGACCCCTCACCAACTTTGTTGCCCTTCTCTGGACATGCTCCAGCACCTCAGTGTCTTTCTTGTAGTGAGGGGCCCAGAACTGAACACAGTACTTGAGGTGGGGTCTCACTAATACCGAGTACAGGGGGATGATCACTTCCCGAGTCCTGCACGCCACACTATTCCTGATACAGGCCAGGATGCTGTTGGCCTTCTTGGCCACCTGGGCACACTGCTGGCTCATATTCAGCTGGCTGTCCACCAACATGCCCAGGTCCTTCTCCACCGGGCAGCTTTTGAGCCACTCCGCCCCAAGCCTGTAGCGCTGTGTGGGGTTGTTGTGACCCAAGTGCAGGACCCGGCACTTGGCCTTGTTGAACCTCATACCATTGGCCTCGGCCCATCGGTCCAGCCTGTCCAGATCCGTCTGCAGAGCTATCCTACCCTCAAGCAGATCAACACGACTGCCTAGCTTAGTGTCATCTGCGAACTTACTGAGGGTGCATTCGATCCCCTCATCCAGGTCATTGATAAAGATGTTAAAGAGAACCAGCCCCAGCACTGAGCCCTGGGAAACATGACTTGTGACCGGATGCCAACTGGACTTAACTCCATTCACCACCACACTCTGGGCAAGGCCATCCAGCCAGCTTTTTATCCAGCCATTTTTTTACCCAAAGATCTGAGCCATTTTTTTACCTAGACAGTTTTTTACCTAAGATCTGATCACATGCAGTGTTAATAGTACACCTCCATAACTCTGAACACTGTCCATCACTATATTTGATCGTTTGGGTTGCTTTGTCTGTGTATATTACTTTGCACTTACCAACTTTTTTTATCCAGTGTAAGTAACACAAAATTCTTTCACAGCTCTCTCAGTTTATTTTTTCCCCACTGAACATAATTTTTCAAATTCTCTGTCATAGAGCTGACAGAGCTCTAACATGTAAGAGTCAAATATGTGAAACTCCATACGTAACAACAGGTAATTTTACCATTTGCCTTTATTGACGCACATGGTCGGGATGGAGTAGTAACTAAGGTAAAGAAAATGCCAGGAGGGTTGCATAGATGATGGACACTGAAGCTGGTGAGGGGTCCAGAGAACAGGTCTTACGAGGAGTGGCTGAGGGAGCTAGGATTGTTCAGCCTGGAGAAAAGGAGGCTGAGGGGAGACCTTATTGCTTTCTACGACTAGCTGAAAGAAGGTTGTAGAGAGGTGGGGGTAAGTTTCTTCTCCCAAGTAACAAACAATAGGACAAGAGGAACTGGCCTCAAGTTACACCAGGGGAGGTTTAGATTGGATATTAGGAAAAATTTCTTCACGGGAAGGGTTATCAAGCATTGGAACAGGCTGCCCAGGGAAGCGGTGGAATTGTCATCCCTGAAGGTATTTAAAAGACTAGACATGGTGCTGAGGGACGTGGTTTATTGGTGGTTTTGGCAGTGTTAGGTTGATGGTTGGACTCAATGATCTTAAAGATCCCTTCCAACCCAGACAATTGTATGATTCCATGATTCTATGAATAAGGAGCTCATGGCAAGACTCAAGAGGCAAAAAGGCAGCAAACAGAGGGTGGACAGGTAACCCAGGAGGAATACAGAGACACTGTTGGAGCATGCAGGGATGAGGTTAGGAAAGCCAAAGCCCAAATGAGATTGAATCTGGCCAAAGATGTAAAAGACAGCAAGAAGGGCTTCTGTAAGTACATAGATGACAAAAGAAAGACTAGGAAAAATGTAAGCCCATTGCTGAAGGGGTTGGGGGCCCCGGTGACACAGGACATGGAAAAGACTGAAGTACTGAATGCTGCTAGCAAGACCTTTGGAAATCCTATGTCCCAGAGAGAAAGGAGAAAGTCTGGAGCAAGGCAGACATACTGTTGGTGGAAGAAGATCAGGTCAGGGAATACTTAAGCAAACTGGACATACAAAAATCCATGGGTCCCGAAGGGATACACCCACAAGTTCTAAGGGAGATGGATGGTGTCACTGTGAGGTCACTCTTGATAATCTACGATCAATCATGGCTGTTAGCAGAAGTGCCTGAAGGCTGGAGGAAAGCAAATGTGACTCCTATCTTCAAGAAAGGCAAAGAAGGAGAGGCCAGGGAAGTACAGGGCTCACCTCGATCCTTGGGAAGATGTTGGAGCAACTAATCCTGGAAATCATTTCCAGGCACCTGAAGGACAAGAAAATCATCAGGAGTAGTCAGTATTTCTTCACCAGGGGGAAGTCATGCTTGATGAACCTTATCACCTTCTATGATAATGACTGGCCTGGTGGATGGGAGCAGAGCAGTGGTTATTGTCGACCTTGACTTCAGGAAGGCCTGTGACACCATCTCCCACAAGATCCTCATAGAGAAACTGTTGAAATATGGGCTGGATGAACAGACAGTGAGTTGGATTGAAAACTGGCTGAATGGCCAGGCTCAGAGGGTGGTGATGAGTGGCACGAAGTCTAATCAGAGACCAATGACTAGTGGTGTACCCTAGGGGTCAATACTAGGTCCAGTCCTGTTTAGCATCTTCATCAACGATCTGGACAACGGGGCAGATTGCACCCTCAGCAAGTTAACTGATGGCACAAAACTGAGAGGACTGGCTGATATGCCAGAGGGTCAGGCTACCATCCAGAAGGAACTTGACAGGCTGGAGAAATGGGCTGACAGGAACCTCATGCAGTTCAACAAGGAGCCTGCACCTGGGAAGAAAGAACAACACCAGGTACCAATATTTTCCAGGGGTGACCCAACTGGAAAACAGCTTTGCAGAAAAGGTCTTGGGGGTCCTGGTGGACACCAAGCTGAACTTGAGCCAGCAATATCATCAAAGTATATAAATACCTGGTGTGTTTATTTACTGGGTGAGACAGGGTGTAAAGAAGATGGAGCCAGGCTCTTTTCAGTGGTGCCTAGTGACAGCAATAAGAGGCAATAGGTACAAGCTGAAACACAAAAGGCTCTGTAACATTAGGAAACATTTTTTCACTGTGAGGATGACCAAGCACTGGAACAGGTTGCCCAGAGAGGTTGTGGGGTCTGCATCCTTAAAGTCATCTTAAGGATCTTAAGTCATCCTTAAAAAGTCATCTGGACATTGTCCTGGACAGCTTCTAGGTTTCCCTGCTTGAGCAGGGG
This sequence comes from Ibidorhyncha struthersii, assembly GCA_013398815.1. Classification (NCBI taxonomy): domain Eukaryota; kingdom Metazoa; phylum Chordata; class Aves; order Charadriiformes; family Charadriidae; genus Ibidorhyncha; species Ibidorhyncha struthersii. Next base: position 8,482 of record VZSZ01004247.1, read on the forward strand.
AGTTGGACCAGACAACTTCTAGAGGCCCCTTCCAACCTCAGCTATTCTATAATTCTGTGATTCTGTGAATAATTCTAGGAAAGTGACTTTTCACACCCAACAAGCTGATTAAATCTGTAAAAGCAGAAAATAAAGGACATTTTCCTTACAGAGGAAAGCTATGGCTCATAAAAATGGATTTTTTTTTGCAGCGATACAAAAGCAGATAGAGAAGAAAGTTTGTTTGAAATTATGAGACTGGATAATCAAGATGTTTTTAATGAAGCCCCTCATCATAATCAGTTAAAGAAAGAAGCCATCATGGGAGAAAAGGAAAGGCTATTCTCAGGATTTATGACATGTAAACTGTAGGAAAAAATGAATATAAATCAAATTATAAAATCTAATAGAACTAGTTTTCACAGTGGAGGAACATTTTCAGTAGAATCCCATAGTGAGCTGTGCTGGAATGTGTGTTGTTATGTACTTATTTATAAGTGATAAGTAAGTAATTGTGAAATAACAAATTTTGTTCATGACAGAAGCATTCAAGATCATAGAACCATAGAATGGTTTAGGTTGGAAGGGACATTAAAGATCATCCAGTTCCAACTCCCCTGCCATGGGCTGGGACACCTTCCACAAGACCAGGTTGCTCAAAGCCCCATCCCAACCTGGCCTTGAACACCTCCAGGGATGGGGCAGCCACAGCTTCTCTGGGCAACCTGGGCCAGTGCCTCACCACCCTCAGAGTGAAAACTTGCTTTCTAATATCTATTCCAAATCTACCCTTTTCCAGTTTGAAGCCATTCCCCCTCATCCTGTCACTACATGCCCTTGTAAAAGGTCCCTCTCCAGCTTTCTTGTAGCCCCCTTCAGATACTGGAAAGCTACTATAAGGTCTCCCCAGTGTCTTCTCTTCTCCAGGCTGAACAACCCCAGCTCTCTCAGCCTGTCTTCATAGGAGAGGTGCTCCAGCCCGCTGATCATCTTTGTGGCGTTCCTCTGGACCCACTCCAACAGGTCCATGTCCTTCTTGTGCTAAGGACTCCAAAGCTGGACGCAGTACTCCAGGTGGGGCCTCATGAGAGACGAGTGGAAGGGCAGAGTTACCTCCCTTGGCCTGCTGGCCACACCTCTTTTGGTGCAGCCCAGGATGTCTTTCTGGGCTGTGAGTGCACATTGCTGGCTCAAGTTGAGTTTCTCATGCACCAACACCCCCAAGTCCTTCTCTTCGTGGCTGCTCTCAATCCATTCTCCGCCCCACCTGTATTTGTGCTTGGGGTTGCCCCGAACCAGATGTAGGACCTTGCATTTGGCCTCATGAGGTTTGCACGAGCCCACCTCTCCAGCCTGTATCTCAAGGTACCCATAGATAAAGATTATGGTTGATTTGCTTGATATATAGCTGAATAGAGTGGCCCTCAGTGGCCTTCTACGGCTGCTCAGTTTGGGGAAACAAGGTGCCAGGCCACAAACAGAGGTGTCATACATAAGTGTCCTCAAGGAGACTGTGGATCCTGCTGTACTCATGAGTGTCTGATGCATTTTCCAGTGTATTCAATGCTGTTGTCCTTGGCTGTATCCTGAAAGAGGAAAAGTGGTCATACCATTGCAGCTTAAGTTTCATGCTCTACTTACTATTTCATTTGTTTATTCCTCTGATGTTAGATAGGGCCTCTCTCCATGCAACAATACTTGGTGGTGGTTGATTTGACTACTGAGCAGTTCAGCCAGTCATGACTGCTCTTACTGACATTTGAATGGTGCTTGTGCAGTCTACCAGAAATGACAGGAACCAGTTGGAGTTTTTTCTCATTTGGTATACTTGGACATTCTCTGTTGGGTGTTCACCAATGTTGCTCCAGACATCACTCAACTATCAACTACAAAGAACAAGTGCAGTTTTTCAGAATCCCTTAGCCCACAATTTGATCTAAATGCATGGGGATGTCAATGTTTTTTGCTTCTTGTAGCAGCCTGGCTTTGCATGCCCATAACCTAAGAGAGTCAATGCCATTTTTGTTCCTCAGCATGAACTACATGATTAAAAAGTAACATAAACATGCCTCTCCTAGCATCTAGGAACCACATCCAGACATCTTTTCAGGGACAGAATATAGGGAATAAGAGGCTAGCTCTTGTTAATGAGGGATGTAGCGAGCAGCAACTTCATTCTCTTCATGTTTTGCACAGAAGGCCTGGAGGATTTGGAAAGGCTGAGAGACAGAGCAAACTGGTGCTTGAACAGTTTTGGCAGATGGTGTCATGCAAACTGAAATAAACAGTATGGATAAGATGGGTTACCATTAGTGCTATTCTGAGGTTCAAGTTGATGTAGGGCATCCTGACCTGAGAAGTTAGCTTATGTTAGTGTTTCAGTGTTAGCCTTAATTAACTAGTAATGAACAGAATGCTGTGTTGCTCGAAGTCCCTGTTCTCTGGACCTTAATATCTGGGATTGACTGTATATAGGATGAATTATAAGACAGCCTGGCAAGAGGAGAATCCAGTTGGCCAACTTGGCAACAGAACTTACTTTTAAGGTATCCTGAAGTGAACTGCCTTCATTATAATATTAAAAAACACACCCACAGGTCAAGAAGACCCTTGCCCAGGTGATGACCCTTCCCCTGCGCATGTGTGATGATTAAAAGAATGACACAGCAGATATTATAATTATATGTAAATTACTAACCCATCATTGTAATTGGGGGTGTACTACCTTGTAACGTTCATGTATAAATATAGCAAGAAGACCGGCATGGGGTGTGCTTGATTTGTGGAAAATCCACAGAGCACCGAGGCCTGAATAAATACAGTATCTCTCCTGAGCGTGTGAGATTGGTTAATTGCACACCGGGCACGAATCTGCTTTTCGGACAACAGGGTTGCCTGAAACTGCTTCTTCCCAAGCAAAGGAAAATCCTGCAGGTGTGCCCTCAATCATTTCCAGTAGAGTAACATACCTCACTAGGGAGTCTCCTGTTGCATGGCAAATGCACCCTTTCAGCTATTAATGCTATATGCTGCCATCAACATTCACACCTTGTATCACACCCTGATATATAATTTATCCTATCTATATATAAGTAGTTAAATTTACTATCACTATGGTGTTTCATCCCTTGCAACCTCTTGTTCTCCCTCAGGATGCTATAGTTGTCACTATTTTGGTTAGATGAACCCTATATCACATTGCTCTGCTCTGGCTTGTGATTTCAGTCCCAAGGAATTCCCTGTTACTTGTTAGGATGTGTCTTTTCTTCATAGGGTGTGACTCTAGTCTTTTGTTTCGTACTTCCCTGGAGTTACATGCTATGCCAGTGCAGGATCCTTTCTTTTTCCTGTCTTTTGCAGAAGTCCAGGAATCCCTAAGGCTTCTCATGTGAAGGACTACAGTCTTCTGTTATTTATGCTTGAAAAAGTGAGTGTGGCTTTCTCTTCCTGGGAAGCTTCAGTCAGATTATTCAGCACAGAAATACCACAGCCGCCATCTGTCACTGCCTCCCCATTGGATAAACTTAGGTGTTTCTAAGATAATTGTGACAGTCTACTGAGCCACTGGAACAGCTTACTTCTGATGAAAAAAGGAGATTTTGTGCTCCCTGCTGTTAATTTTTGTTCAGTCCTGGAAGGCGAAGAGTTGGAGAGGAGAAGTAGGATTGTCTGTCATATGCAGACCCAATTTGCCATTTCAACTCACCTCATCTTGAGGAACTGCTTTTTTTAGGTTCAGCTAAAGTTTCAGTGTTTACAAATCTCTGTCATTGTCAGCTTTAAGCAGCTAAGTGAGATTGAAAGGCCAAGTCAGGTTCATTTGTGAGAGCTCTCACTGAAGCATTTAGGTGTTTTTCCTAAACCTATCGAAAAAGCAAAAAACCCTAATATCACTTAAAACTGATGCATTAATTTGAGCAATGTTCCCTTTCATCTTTCAGTTCTATTAAATGGAGGTGTTAAAATCTGTTAAATGTTTAAGAGGAGGCTGCACTGTTACTACACTTATATGTAAATACTGCTTCTCGTTCCTATTTCCACACTTGTGTAATTTGATTGAGTACAGCGGGGTAGTACAAGGAAAGCACTGAATTACCATGTTTATAAAATGCATCTAGGTAAAAGGTGCCCAAACAGTGCATGAGTCCTCTGTTAAGGAAAATATCTAATGAATGAAACAAACTTTGAAGCAAAAAGAAAAAAGAACTGGTTTCTGCCAACCAATATTTTTCTGCCATTCTTGTTCCCATCCATCTCTGTAGGGCTGGACTCTGCCAATGTTGGAAACAAAACACAGCACAGCTGAAAGAGAAGAGGCAGATTGAAAGACATTTCTGGATACAGCCTGTCCTGCACAGCATTGCATCTTGGGCAAAGCACTGAAATGCTGATATTCTCCATGGAAGAGAGGGATCCAGGCACGCTGAAAATAGGTCCTTCTTGAGAAGAAGTTCACAGTATTACAGAATGACAGAGCAGCTGAGATTGGAAGGGACATCTGGAGGTCGTTTGGTCCAACCCGCTTGCACAAGCAGGACCACCTAGAGCCGGGTGTCACCTAGAGACAGATCAGACAGTTGACTCACTTTCTGCCACACCTTCTAATACAACTGCTTCTCCCCCATGTTCTGTGGCTATTGAAAAGAGTCAGAGTGAGAGGCCACATTTCAGTGCAGTTTGAATCGTGGAAGTAAGTGGAAATGTCTCACAAATGCCTGTCTCTGACCCTGTGAAACTCCCATCGTCACATTTGAGTCCTAGTGATTGTTCATATTATAGGAATGAACATAAGTATATCTGTATCAAGATTTTCCTAGCCCAGGATCTTGAGTCTGATACTTGCTAAGAGGAGATTCCCAGTTAGAATATGTGAACATAGCAAGTGTGTAGTGATCTTGCTGACAATACTGCCACAGCCCCTCTGATTCGTTGCTTGAAGACTTTCTGAGCCAGCAATTGTGTCTTTGTATATTACATCTAGAACTAATTTTTATTCTATGAGTTCATCTGTTTCCTGGAGTTGGGTGTTTGTATACCAGGGGGACATGTTGTACATCACTCTGGTGAAAAACTTAATGTATTCCATAGCCAAAGTTCTCTATTTTGCAACCTGGTTAAAAACAAAACAAAAAAATCCACAAAAAAAACCCAACAAAAACAAAACCAAAAAACCCCCAAACCACACCACAAAACCCCCCAAACAACAAAATCACAGTTCTACAGTTTCAGCATGATAAAGAACATGGAGATAAAGAGACTGAGATGAAGAGATAGGGTTATATCTAGCAGCTGTGCCATTTTAAAGCTCCCAGAAGACCCAGTGGTTGTCAACACTAAAAAACGCTTTGCCTCTACAAGTACGATGATGGACCAGTGCACACGGGGATGTCTTCAGATAGACCTGGATGCAGATTGGATCCATAGGTGAAGTAATTTTGCGAAATTCTTGCCCCAGTAGTCATGAATCATGTCATGGAATTGTCACTACACCTGCTTATACCCAGTTCACAAAGTTAGTTCTGCAACTCTGAGGCCTACAGATATGTCTTAAATAAAAAAGAAAAGAAGAAAAAAGGAGAGCAGGTATTGCTGTTGGAGACCTATAACTGATCTTCCAGCTCTAAATGACAAAAAGAAAATATAAAGAATAAGGTTACAGATGTGATGAAAAATAATAACTATTTTAGGGCCAAAATGCATGGAATTGTTCATAAATAGAACCATTATAGATTCTGAGAAGTAAACACTGAGATTATATTTGCAAGGAACTGGAACAAGTTAATGTCAAGAAATTCAGAATCCCAGGCATGATCACATTACCTCCAGCTAGAAATGAAGACATGTTAAAACTGTGTGATTCTTATTAAGGTATTAATCTGACTGCAGTCACTGTGATAAAGTTGGTAATTTTTCCTGTTTCCCAGGAACTGGGATGTTGACTGTCACCATGTCTGAAGAGTATGCTGGCATAAATAAGGCACAAATATTTTCTTAGAAGCAACATTCTGTTTTCCCTGGAATGTGTGTGCTGAATGCTAAAATGAGAGCTGAAATGATAACTTTATATTTAATCCATGTGAGCTGTGTGACACTGGGGTAAAGACTACCCTCCTATATAAATGAGGGATTTATATCATGACATAATGATATATTCTGGTCTGTCATCGGTGTCTTGCAAAGAAACTCCTATTTTTCCATCTGTATGGTCAACCTGCTTTTGTGCTGACAGTTCAGAGAACCATTATAAATATACCAAGATCTTTTTAATGAATAAACAATTTTTGGGGATGTAGAGAAATTATTAGTTTATAAATATTAAATATCACTAACCCAAATTTCAGCTGACCTGTTAGACAATCATCCAATTATTCTGAGTCATTACATTCTGTGCAATTTCAGTATCACCAGCAGATCTTACCATGATTTTGTCATTTTTTTAAGTCCTTTTTCCTCCAGGTCATTTATGCATGTTGAAGTGCACAGGTCATAACTCACATCTCTGTGGGACTCTGCTCATGGCTTCCCACCTCAGCTAAGCATTTGTTTCCATGCTTTATGTCCTGTCTTCTAATTCACAAAGTAAATATTTCTTTCATGAGAAGACAGAGTTCAGGGTTAAGTGTAGTATATACAAAATGACAAGTAGAGTTGAAACCTTAAACTTCAGGAGG
>VZSZ01004249.1:3878-51880 GCA_013398815.1 Ibidorhyncha struthersii
TGCACTGAACAGTTCTTCCCCATGTTTTGGAGCTCATTCATGATGTACTAAGTACTCATCTATCATACCTCATGTCTTAGTGAAGATTCATTCTGTAATGCAGCACACCCATCCTTCCCTGAGGTCTAAAGAATATCCCTGAAATTGTATTTCTCAGTGTCTTTCTGAGAAGGTCGAGGTGTTCAGGAGCTGGCTGCTTATGCCATTTATCTTGGAGCTAGTTTACAGTACTCCTAGTCTAGAATTGAACTGTTATGCTGACCAATGAGACTGGTGGTGGCTAGAAGACCACCTGCATTGCAAGGTTACACAGATCTTTCATCACCAGATCCTGTAGATCTCAAAAAGTTCCAAGGTTTTCTCACAGCTGAAAAATAGTTCTCCCACCCTTTCCATTCCCCTAGCAGCTGGAGGAGATTTTAAAAAAACAAAACAAACAAAAAACCCCCAAACAAAAACAACAACAACAAAACCCCAAACCATTTGGCAAACTGACACAAAATCAGTTACTTAAAACTCCGTTGTCTTCAAACCATTCATTGAAGACTCTCGTCCTACAAGCAAAACATCCAAAAAATACGTAACACCGACTTTTTCAGGGTCCATCACAGGGAAGATCTGAGCTTTTTCAGCTTTTCACTTTCCTAGGATACAGCAGTCCCTCCCCTCCTCACCTCTCAAGCACACGTGTATGGCACAGCAGACCAAAGGTGATGCCAGCACACAGTCTGGCGTCTTGATAGGGAACAAACAGCATAGCCCCCCTCACTCAGAGCACGTACAACCCTAGGAAGCAGGTTTGCTAATCAGAGGCTCCGGAACCTCTTGAAAAATTAATATTTTCATCAGCTTTATGTCTGTCTGTTTACCCACCTCATCCCTGCTATGGTTTTCTACAAGCTTTGCTGGGTATTTGGCACAACAAAGATCTGAGTGCCTGTGAGCAGCAATGAAGACGGAGGGACGCACCGAGGGGTGACTGGAAAGGAGACTGGAGCAGAAGAACTAAATTGGGGTGGAGCGTGACCAGCATGCTTGAGGTTGCTCTGGTACTGAAATCCAGTCGTAACGCTGCCTCTGCCCTTCCTATCCTTCTCCTCTAGTACCTGCAGCACGGTGCCCCCCCCTCCAACCCATCCCTGAGATCTTCTTAGGGCCACCACTCCTCTCTGGGGGCTCCCTCGCAGTGAGCTTAGTGGAAACCAACCTTTGTCCCTGTCCCTCCTTGCCCAGGAGTAGAACAAGCTAGGAGGAGGTTCCAGCTAGCCGTCGTCAAGGGCTGCTTGTGAGCGACGAGAAGTATGGGACCCGTATCATAGGAAAACTGTAAACAAGCCTGTCCACTTCTCTCAGCATTTCAGTGAATTAGAGATTTCACAGGAGTCCAGCTGGGCCCACAGGCTGCTGTATGTCTCTAAAGAGTGTGGTCTAAGTAAATATTACTTTGTGTCGCCTGTAGTTCTCATCCAAGTACGGATGCGTGTATGTGTGTGCAATCCCAGAGTGAGACTCCTGGTCACCGGAACGCCCTAACGGTGCAAGCATGGCTTTAATGCCTGGCCCGGGCAAGGGGAAAGATAGAGCAGAAAGCCATAGTGGCTTCCCACAGCCCATCCCCAGACCATTAATTAAAAAGGGCAAGTAACTACAGCTTACACAGGCAGCTGAGCCGACCTTCAGCTGGATGAGTTGAAGCAATGGAAAAGATGCCTGCAGCCACCTTGGTTTGCCCTTTAGACGTTCTAGGGTGCCTGGAAATTGCTCAGTGACTGTGGGATGTGCCTCCGAGCATGGGGTGTGCGTGTACGGTGCATACGGTGACTTGGCTCAGGAGCGTACCCGTCCATCAGCGACCATGCGTACCTGCAACACCTACCATAGAGGCTGCCTGGCCAGACCTCACTGAAGCTATGCTGGTTTCAGCACATCCTTCTCCACGGCCTGACCCCCCCTTCTGTCCGTGCACTCATTCCCCAGACTGCAGGGGGACACGCAGGTGATGGTGGGGAAGGGCCAGGCGCATTTCTCCTTTGCTCACCTTGCCGCTAGACCTCTCCCTTTTGCAGGGGAGCTCTGCCGACAGACCTGCTCACCCGCGGGAGAGACAGCCTGCCAGGAGCACTCTGCTTTTTCCGCAAGCCTGACTTCTTTGGAATGGTTGGCTTTTTCCCTGTGCATCCCCTCCCTCCCAAACCCCACACCTCCCTTCTCCCGGTTGTTTTTGTTTTTAGAGAGAGCGCTTAGACAGCTGTATTAATCATGCAAGCCCAGCCATGTGTAATGTGCTTTATCAACAGCAGAGCAGACACTGAATGGCAACTGGTTCACAAGCGGGCCCGGTGCGGTGCCTGAGCCGGGTAGATAAACCTGCCGCTTCCCAAACCGACTTACCGTCATGGGTTAGTGAATGGAGAGACTGTTCACTTGGGACAATAACCAGAGGGGAGGGCAATTTGTTAGGCAAATTCTTGAGTGGTTTACACTGGAAATGGAAGGGGGAGGAGGAGGAGGATGAAGGTGGGAATTACTCTTTGGTCATTTTATGTCAGGGGTGGGAGGAATTCTTGTGTGCGCGCAAGGATTAAATCAAGACAACTGTGGCTTTTCCTCATCCTCTTCCTTGCTGCCCTCCACACTTCGGTTCCAGCCAGCCCGCTGGCAGCTCGACATGGGGAGTAAGGAGAGCAAGAGGGAGAGAGTAAGGATTTAGGTAGACCTGCTGTGCAGTGGGTATAAATTGCCTTCTTCATCCCTAAGGAGGAAGGTTCAGTTGATGGCTTCAGAAACTCATCTAACATACAGATGGTATCAGGCTATGAGCATCCTCTGGGCTGAGGATATCTGTCTCAGGAGGGCTGTAGCCTGCCCGAGCTGTGCTCTGCAGGGTAATCTGTCCATGCTACACCGCTGACACTATCAGTGTCCCTACCGGACAACTGATTTTCCGCGGCAGTTGCTCTTCCATGGGTTTGCTTCTAATCTCTGCAGTGCAGTTGTGTGTTTTCTCCCCCACTGGTTTCACCCGATCTCCACTATCCCATGTGACTGCTGCGCCCCGACTTCTGTTTTGCAGGGCTGTTCTGCACACAGGCAAAGCCACAACTCCAACTAAGCAGACCTTGAAATGCCTTCCCTATCCCAATGCAAGGGCCCAGCTTGGAGGAATATCTTTCTGGGACTTCCAGTTTCAGTTCCTACCCTCTGCCGCTGCTCTTCCCCACTTGCTGGATTCTCCACAGCATTGCTACTGGGGAGGGTTATGCAAATATATGCAACCCAGGGCTCATTTTGGAATAAATCAATCTAAATTAAAATTAATGAACAAAAAGTACAGAAACAGATCAAGCAATAAAGCCATTTCTCTCTTTTCTCTTCAAGAAAGCTGGTTTCTTTTCTTTATGCTTTTGGGGGGGGGCAGAAGCAGAATGTTTTGTTGTTGTTGTTGTTGTTTTTTTAAGCAATCTTAGCAAACAGAAACTGTCTGTTGCTATCCAGAAAAAAAAATCAAGCAATGCTGGTAGCTGCAGTAGAAATAATTATTGGCATTTCTCATTTCCCTAAGATGCAGTTTCCAGCTATATCCCTACTACCCTTTTTTGGAAGGCACTGTCATCACCTCTGACTTTGATTTTATTCACTTCTAACCACATGCTCAAAATAAGATACAATGCCACCCGTTGCCTGCTACCTATGAAACAGCAAGAAACAATTAATATGATGTTGGCCTTCTGCCTTCACCCTGTCTTGTCCTTCCTGTTCACTGGCCTGAAGCCCCCGCAGGCTTGGCACCCAACGGGATCCCAGCCTTCAGCGCCCGCAGACCTGGCAGAGACAGACATTGACCCCAAGCAGCAAGAGAAGCTTGGCCTGCCTGAGCTTCCGCCCTGCAAAGCCACCCCCTTCTGCACTCACCAAATGGAGATGAGCTCTTTGGAAAATCTGGCTGGATACCACCAGTGGGAAGCAAGGAGAGCCACGAGTTGTGCTTCCTGCCCAGGATCATGGGCGTTATCAGGCATCAATGCCCAGGGCTCAGCCAGCTTTCAGGGAAGAGAGAGGCATGCTCCGTGTAGTAAGGCACACGCCACTGCATGGTGAGAAGTACAGCTAAACTGAACACCTGAGAATTTAGGGAAATGCCAGACTTGCACATGGCTTCAAACATGTCCTCCTACGCTTGGTCCCTATGGCCGTTATTTTTCTCAGCTGGTAGTTTCTATGTCAGGATCACGAGAGGACAAGATCGGCTACTTTTACCTGTTTGTGCTCGTTTCCCCAGCTCTGCCAACTAGTTTGTTTCAAAGGCTGCGAAGGCTTGGGTTTTTACTAACTTTTCTTGGAGCCCAGCTGAGAACGTTCCCTCTGGCCTCAGCGAAGAGGACTCCAGAGACAGATGGGTTCTTTAGCTGGCGACACTGTACTGGGAGGGCTGGTTTCTGTTGACTGCTCCCACACCGCTGCCCAGTCAGCTAACCTCCATTAACCATTTAATAATCATAAAAAGAAAGAGCCATGGGGTCTCCATCAGCACCCCCCCCCCGTTAACCCTTTACAGTCTGTACTCTCGGATATCTTCCCCCATGCTTTTCTCCTTAGCTTCGAGATATTCAGATGTTTGTCCTTTTGCCAAAGCAGACCCCGCTGATGCAAGAGCTGCCTGCTCAGCAGGACTGACGGGGCCATGCACGAGAGAAAGGGAAAGGGGAGCAGCGATGGCTGGAGGTGACCGCTGCAACAGGTGAAGTTTCTTCTGCACAGGTGGGACCTCCACGGGGAGAGAAGAGAACTGAGAGGGTATTAGAAAGAAAGATGCTCTCTGTTTCCCACTCTGGTCATCAGACCCAAATGAACATCTCTTTTGCTCCCTTCCCCCAGCTCCCACCCACCTGATGAAGGCATTAGTGACAGTACAGGCTACACGGGCTACAGCTAAATGGAGACTAGCTACGATCTACAGTCATACAGGGTCATTCTCCGATCAGTGCACGTTTTGGCAGAAAGACAGGACTGCTCATACTCCTTTTCCCTCCCCCTCCGCTAATTACTAACACGCTATTGCTATAAATCTTTTGTCACCCTGTTGATGGCCATGACTTTGTCTGATCAGGCCCCAAAGACTGGCACGCTTGATGCCCCATGGGCAGTTCTGGATGTGCTGCTTCCTTGGAAACACAGCATCCCCCTTGCAGAGCTCCCAGGGCATTCAAGCTAACCATGCTGAAAAAGCCCCTGGTTAGTCTGTGTTAAGCCCTCATCACAAAACTCCTGTGAGGAAGACTCATGGGTTTTGAAGCCCATCAGTCTGGCTAAGCCATTCTGGTGTGGACACTAGGTGCTCATCATGGGGGAAGGAGTCTATGTTCAAAGGGCTGAGGACAAGGGACAATGGAGGACAGAGACGGAGCTAGTGCCATAATTGTGACAGACTCCTTTGAGGTTCAACAGTGATCCCACTTGCCCTGTCATTGGCAGGTGTGGTGTGGAAAGAGCAAATTCTCCTTTTCCAGAAGAAAACCCTTTTAAAAAGCCACTGATGATGCAGTAAGGCTCCCTTTGTGACAGCCACGTCTTGTGTCATCCCATTATAACATGACATTACAATGCAGACAGGAAGATGTGATGACATGGCATCATCCCAGAAGACATTTCAGGGCATTTTGAGTGCTCAGTGGCAAAACCACGAGGGCTGGAAAATTTACAAAGGACAATTCAGTTGAGAGCTGAATCAGCTGGGCTCTACCAGCCTTTTAGGAAACTGCCTCATCAAATTCAAGTCCCATGTGTTTAGTTGAATGGGCTGCTTCTGAGTCTCCAGCCTGCCCGAAAGCAAGATGTTTCCACAGCAGCTAGCTAATGATAGCAATGCTTAGCATGACTACAGTGCTCTTCATCTCAAAGCACCTTCCTTTTAAATTAATGCGCAAAAACCCCACAGGGCAGGGAAGTGTTACCGAGGCTTAAGAGAAGTGGAAATTGAGGGAGAAAGAGGGAGGAAGCTGCAATCCTGGTCACTGAGAGGCTTATTTGAGAGCTGAGGACTGCATCTCAGAACATCAATTCATAGGGAGAAAGAGGTCTAACAAGAACATTTTATGCCTAAGGTTTCTCTGAAGGTGAACAGCAAAGTAAAAGCAGATGTTGAGATAAGTGCCAATATCTGTGCTGAACACCCACATTGGAGAAGCTGTTATGGGCTTTTGGAAAACAAATGCGGTCCAGAATATTTTAATTCTATTTTCCCCCTCTGCAAAATCCTCTTTGTGCGCCCTGAGTCACTGGAGATATCCCCACATTTGACACCACGGATTGACACCACCATCACTTCCTCACAGAAGTGATGTCACACCAGGACGTCCTTCAAGGTGATCTCAGGAGACTGGGGAGCAGTAAAGGGAAAGAAAAAAAACAACTTCAAAGACAGAGGGGAAAGTGTTCCAAAGGATTGACTGAAGCTGTGCAGAACAGCCTTGGCAGCTTGATTGCAGGGGGTATTTGGTATGGAAATCCTGGCCTTGCTCACTTGCAGTTTTTGCTTTATCATTTAGCTTAATGGGCTACTAATTCAAAGCCAGCTGTAAGCAGAACTGGCTATGAAAAAAATTAACACTGCCTGCCTGTGGAATTTAAGGATATATAATAAAAATAATCATAAAAAGAAAGAGCCATGGGTTTTCCATCAGACAAAAATATTTGTCATTGAAAATTCTGCTTAAAAAAAAGAACACCCAAAATTGGAAAACTCCTCAAAACCTTACATGCCAAACAGCCTCAGCAACTTTAATTTCATATCCAAGCCCAAGTTTCATTTGCAATACATACGATAATGGTGTTTAATTGGATTTATTTTTCCACACCAGGTTCCCAATGGCCTACTTTACTCCTTTTCTCAGCTCCTTGAATGTTATTTACAAATCACTCTCTGGGATTTAATTTTAATGGTAGCTTGATTTCTCCCTCCCTGCCCCCCCCTCCTTTTTTTTGTAGGTACTTTTCTTTAATTGTATTTGTGGATTTGCCTTTTAAATAGGCAATTGTGACTACATCCTGAGCCTGAGTAAGTTGCCAAGAGCAGAGCTTGATTTGAAAGAACAGAGTAGTTAAATGGAGCTGGTGTAACATCCAGCATTTATTGTTCTTTTATGGGAGTACCTGCAGGTGCTTTACTTGGGTAGGTGCCCTTTTGCAAAACAACATGGGTCGGTAATAACACTCTACTCCAAAGCTCTGCACAGACATTAACTATTTAGGCCTCTGAACATCCCATGAGTTGAGTGCATCTTCATCATATAGCGGTAAAACAAAGATACTAAGGAGCCCTAGGCCAAGATTTTTTAAGTGAATACAGGGACCGGCTGCCTTATTGTTGATTTAGTTTCAACCACTGCTTCCAAGTGCTGTAGCCTGCTTTCTGGAAGTGCCCAGTCTCTGCGCTTTTTCAGAACCTCAAGGTTTCATCCAAACCCCAGTCTTGCGTGGATGTCGGGGCCGCGCTACCTGGACCCGAAGCATGCTTGGGCAGCACAGAGACAGGAAGAATACTCAGAGCCTGTTTTACCTTCATACCTTCTTCCCTTGGAATAAAACAGACAGAAACACCTCACCGTGCACCTCTTTTCATGCTCTCTGCCTCAAAGGCGGCACTATGTGACCAGTTGACTTGGGGGTACGTGACAGAGGAATGAGAAAACAAAGTGTTTCACTGTGAACAGTTTGCACAACTAGAGTGAAAAAAAAACCTCCTGGCAGCAATTTAGTATTTTGCTTCTCACTTGTCCCTTCCACTGTCTCTGCAAAATTTTAGGTCTGCTTATGCTTTTGATCCAAATCACAACACGTGGACAAAGACAGCTTAGGATGAGAATAGATATTAGGAGTGGGTCTGCAGACAAATTGAACCTTACTGAAGACTGTCCAGACCTGGGTGAGGTCACAATGTCATGGCTCAAAGCTTGGCTAAAGGTTGTTGCTGTTTAGTTGATTGGGTTTTTGAAACGGGAGGGGGAAAGGGGAAGGGTGAGGAAGGTGAGCAGAAGAGACCGAATGACATGTAGAGGAGACGGGAAAGCCCTTATTTTCCTGCATTTCTGAGCTGTTTTGCCCATCCCTAGCTCTAAGCATTTGTCAGGATGATGGAGAATGACCCGGCTAAAGAGCTACTTCAACATAAAACATATACTGACCTGGAAAAGGATTGGGGAGTGTGGGTAAAACTCGTTCTAAGGGGGGAAAAAAAACAATAAGCAACATGCAGGAGAAAAGGAAAAGCCACTTTTCACACCAAGCAAGCAGCAGATACAAACCTGATGGAGCTGTCCATCCCCAAATTAGATGAACTAGAGTAGGTTTCATATACAGAGCATTTTGCTAGCAACACACCTAATACACATCAGCATCCCCTGGGACTGGGAGTCAGAGAGAAGTCATTTGAAAAACTAAACAAATAATATCCACACAGCAAGAGGGACTAAGCACCTGCAGTGAAGGTAATTGGAGTCGATGGGCCATATCTCCCCTCTGACTTTCAAGACCACTCATGTCATCACACTACAGCTCCTCTTAGCTACACCACTGGCTAGAAGCTAGTCTTGGCAGAGTTATGGAAGTCCTCCATGGGTAGTTTCTGCCTCCCCACAACCTTCTCCACAACGGATTTCTTGCCAGTGACAGGTCCCTTGAGGATCTGAGCATGGGAGCAGTCACCCTGGTGAATCCTCAAGGGCATTCTGCTTCTTTTGAGCTTTTGTCTTCCAATGGGAACAGCTTTTGCAGACTCATCAACCTCTACTTGTACACAGAGCCTGCTGGTTTGGCTATAGGGTTTTTACAATGCGTCCTCATTATACATCGCAGCAGGACTTTGTTATACGTCACTGCTGGCTTCACGCTTTGCTTCTTCCACACAAGGATCTCAAAAGAATTGCACAGACACTGAGGGAAACCAGTGTCAGAGACCTCAGTCTGAGGCTACCAGTAGCGTTAATTCCATTTTAGAGATTGTGCAGCTGATGCACGGAGCAAGGAAGCAATTTGCCCAAGGTCAAATGCTGAACTGTTGGCAGAGCCAGGAGCAGAACCAAGAACACAACCCCCCAGGCCTGACTTTCATCACTGGGTCTCCTTTCATTACCTTCAGAGCTTGTTGGATGTCTTGTACTGACCGAGACAGGTTCCTACTCGTGGGCTGATCAGTAAGTAGACATTTAGCTGTAGAGATATGCCACTATGCAACAGCCGATAGGCCTGGAGCAATGAGTTGCCTCCTGGGTTACCTGTGAGGATGGTGCTAAGATCACTGCTGACGGACACAGAGCTTGGCAGGATACATCAGCAGTCCACTATTATTCTCTGATCTACCCAGGTCCAGCTATTTGGAGGCCAATGCTTTTTATACAGCACCCTTGGTGCAAGGAGCTAGTTTTCTGACTCGCTGGAGACCAGGAAGATGTATCAGGCCAGGCCTATCCCCATGACACCGGCAGATCTCCTGCCCTCATGGTAGTAATGGAGCTGTTTGAATCCACAGCAGGCACAGGGGAGATTGTCTCTTTCCTAGCAAATACACCGCTAGCCTGGATCTCTGTGTTTATGTAGCAACAGGGGACTATTGTTCTGCGAAAGCAGGCTGTTGTGCTGACATGACTTCCTTGTTATTTAGTTTGGTTAAATAACTCAACTCCCCTTTACCTTCTTCCTGCACAGCAGGCTGCAGACTGCACAGCATAAGCAGTTAAAGCAAAGCACTACGGCCTCATTATCATGCTGCTTTCTATTCAAGGACTCTACCTCTGCTCCCCTCGCCCGCTGCGCCATGCCTTTATTGCTCCACCCTGGCTCATTA
This sequence comes from Ibidorhyncha struthersii, assembly GCA_013398815.1. Classification (NCBI taxonomy): domain Eukaryota; kingdom Metazoa; phylum Chordata; class Aves; order Charadriiformes; family Charadriidae; genus Ibidorhyncha; species Ibidorhyncha struthersii. The sequence goes on from VZSZ01004249.1 coordinate 13,717, forward strand.
GCAGTGTCTCAGCCTTGCCCCCTCCGGCTGTCACCCCAACCACTTTCCCCCTCTCCCGAGTCTCCCCATTATCGGCAGCCCCTGGCAAAACACGGGGTTTGCACTAAGAGAGGTTTCGGCCACGGTTACGCTCCGAACCCTGGCAGCAACCACCGTCAGCAAATGCTCAGGTGCAAGAAAGCACGGACAGAGAGTCAGGAGAAGGGGTGTAAGCGTGTGCACGCAGCCAGCCCTTGTGCCGGGCCGCTAACAAATAATGGCAAGTTAGAGGCAAGTGCCAGCCCTGCTTCAGAACGTGCATCGTGCTGGGATCAAAACTGCTGGACTGAAATGATAAGTCTACCTGCAGCCTCTGGAGGAGGCAGAGGTGGGATTCTGTCTGCTGCTGCTTCTAATCGGCACGGGCCCTGCCAGCTGCTGCTTCACCTCCGCGGTCCCTTACTCCCCGAAGGGTGCAGAGGATGCAAGCCGCAGAGGATGCGGCAGGGGACCTGCTGAGGTGGCACTCCCCTGTAATTGAGACAATTTAGCCATCAGGTCTGCATAAGGATGTGCGGCACTGCCCTGTTGTCTCCTGTTTTATCCCCTGGGATGGGCTAGCTCTGCGGGAGGCAGAAATCAACTCATTTGGAAGAGCTTCCATTTCTTTTCTCTGCCTTGCTAGAATTCACCAGGTGCCACGTGTGCTTCTGTGTGCCTGTCAGGGTGAGTGTGCTTGCTTATACACCGCACAGGCGCATGCAGATGTGTACATACTCACGTACACGTAAACCTACGTACCTATACGCTTGTACAGCTGATGTGTTTCTGGTGTGTGTATATATATATATGCATACATTTACACTTCTGTGTAGCACGGGTTAAGATATAAATTGTGGCTTTCAATCATAGTGCTTTTCATAGCATTGTTAGCTGAGTGGAAGGAAAATAAAACAAGTTCCCTCCCTCCTAATACACTTAGGAAAAAAAAACCTCAACCTTTCCCTTCACTTGTGGCACTACTTTTCACCTCTGATGCTCTGTGGTGGCAGCCCTGGCTTGGCCTCTCTGTCCGGCTATTTTCACGGAGATCCGCACTCTCATGAAGGTTTCTGCCCCTTTCCTAGGTTTCACAGTATTTTCTGCTTGGGGGTTACTAACCCTCTTCCTTGGCTCTGCAGAGCTGAATCAACCCCCTGGCTTGCTAATGCTGCAAAACACGGTCCTGCCTCCCAGCTCCTCATATCCACAGACGTGTGATATGGCTTCCCCTCTTGCATGGGCTCTGGTGCTTGTTGAGCCCTTCCCTGAACTAATTCAGCTCAGTACAACAAAAGAAAACGTTTGGGGGCACTTTGGGGGGCGGGTGGTAAAGCTCAATTACATTTTCACTGGCTTAGCAGGTTGAACTGGCTCAGCATGTGCTTCACTGAGTATTGGAACAGGGGAAACAACAAGAGCAGAGAGCAGGGTGAGCAAAAGGAGTGGGGAGGAAGGGATAGCAGCAAGCTATTACATCAGTTGTATCACCAAACTGTACCTGAGTACCCTCTCTGCGAACATATTCCATATTGCTGTTGGAGACAGGTTCCCGGGCAAGACAGACCTTTGGTATGGCCATTTTTATGCTGTTGTAAACTCAGTCTCCAGGAGTGAGGGGTATAAATCTCACCACCTACAGCAGGCAATCCTGCTGCTACATCTTTTAAGGAAGATCACTAGCTATCTATTCATACAGCTCCAGGGAACTGCTGTTGTATTTTAATGCATCTTCTATCTATGGCATTGACATCTAAGGCACTCGGTCTCTCTGAGAGTTTTTCAATGCTGGCTGAGATTTTCTGGAATAGTAGTCACCCATTTTTCTCTGTTGCTAAACTGTTCTTTCACATCATTTTGCTAGCTCCCCTTCTGCCCTCCACCTCAGGCAAAGCTGCCAGTACTTCGTTATTAACTCTCTGGTTGTTTCTTCACTCCTGGCTGCCATTCTTTTTTGTGCTGCAATGGGACACTGAGGAACCATTGCTGCATCTGCCTCTCTAGTGGGATGTTGCCCTACTGTGAGCTTGTTCTCTATTAAAAAGAAAACCAAACCACTCTGATTCTAGGGACCAAAAACACTCCCAAGTATTTGAGTATCTGCTGTACCTTGCAAAAACTGGGCACTGCTTTATTTTTCTGCCCGGGTGTGTGGCTGGGAGTGTGCATTACCTGTTATTTCAGCTACTGTGTGATCACTACAGCATTTTTTTCATCTGGGCTTGTAGATTTTTTCAGCTGCTTTCTTTATCATTATGAGGCTGGATTCCCTTCACTCATTTCCCCCCTGATTTCTTAACCTTAGAAATACCAGCTGTAGCCTGCCTGAATTTATTTTTTTCTCTCTCTCTTTCTCTCTTCCGCACTAACTAGGAGAACCGAGATTTCCTGACACAATATGAAGCAATTGCACACTGAAGAAATAAGGACTAACTAAGCAACAAAAATAAATATTAGAAACAGTCCACTGTAAATCATCACATCTCTCTCAGCTCCTGCACCTCCGTTCTTCTGGCTCTCGTGAAGTTCTCTAGTGTTTTCCAGCATAAATCGGCCTTGCATTTCCAAGGTAAAAAGGATAAACAAAATCCAGCAGCTTGCAAGAAGGGAAGTTTTCTTCTTACACATCGAAAGGAGGCTAAAATAGGACCCTCGCTGTTGCAAGTCATCTTTAAGAGTTGCCACATTTCCTCCTGGAATAGTTAATGGCAACTTTGCCAGATCTCCCTGGGTCTCTTACAGGTTCTGCCACTCATTTTATGACCATGGGTAAACCACTTCTTCACTCTGTACCTTAGTTTCCTACTGCAAAATGGTGCTAATAACACTCACCCATTTCTAAATAACTTGTGATGTTAAAATATTCATTGCTAGCAGATCCTTTGAGATCCTTTGAGGTGAAGTTCTGAAGTCATGCAAAATGCTTTTCTAGCAAAACCGACCCCCCAGCTAAAATCACGTGTGCATACCATACATACATTATCGAATTTCATCTTATATTTTGTTTCAGTGATGCATTTCAGCTCATCTGTGTAACAGGAACCAACAGAGAGGGCCAAATTTAGAATTCAGCCACAAATAATGGATTCTAAACTTAGCATTATATTAATATCAGCAAGAACAAATCTGGAGTATTTGAAAATTGTGTTCCAGATTGCTGCCTGAGGATTTTATTTGAATCTCATGACAGTCACAAGACCAGGGTGAAAAGACTTTCAAAGCAGAAATTTGCTTTGTGTGCTGCAATGCTACAGGAAACCAAATCTATGTTCCTTTATGATAATATCTGTTCTTCAGAAAAAAAAATTCCACAGAATAAACCCAAATTTTGCAAAAATTCAAACCGCCATGAAATCAGTCCAGAGGTGGTAAACAAATAATGCCAATGGATTTACATCTGTTAAAAAATAACCAAACCAAACCATTGTTTTTCTGATGGTTTGATTAATCTGACCACACAGAGCAGAAACTAGACTAAACTGCGTGCCATACTAAGACTGCTTTACACAGCTTATCTTTTTTCTCTTTGAAAGGACGTGCAGGTCATGGCCTGAGTGTGTTAATTCAGTTTGGGACTGTCAGAGGAATACAGCCCAAAGTCACTTTCGCATTTATGTGTCCATTCATGTGAGTGGGTCATTCTGCTGCAGTCTATTTCTGGTGGCAATAACAATGTGTAGTCCGAGTCGAGCCCAAGTTTTGGACCTGGAATCGGGAACTGCGTTTTGAACACGCCAGAGTTTGTACGTGTGCGTGGGTGGTAGGTGAGGGGCAGGGGCTCTACTTAGGGTCAGGTTTGATCAGCTGCAAAATTCAACACCAGCAGCTAACTCTGCTCTAGAGTTTGGTCTAGTCCCAACTTCTGCCTGTTTACATTTACTACAACAAACTCCGTAATTGAAAGGTAGCAGAATGAGATCCAAGGAATTTTATTCCATATTTCATCTGCTGATTACCTTTTCCTCCGTGTTCCCTATGGTATGCCCCTTTAAATCATTCTGTCTTTTCCCACTTCTTTCCCTTCCATTTTCAAACTCATTTCTCTTTTTCTTGACTCACTCTTGTTCTCCTCGGGCTCAGTGGCTAGTTCTCTCCGTCTCTCTGAATTACTTGTCATTTCTCAGCTGTCACAGACCCTCTGAGCCCTGGCCTTCTGTCTCCTTATTAAAGGGCCTGTCATTCTAAAGGCTTTTTTTGTTTCCAGCTTTAAAACAAACATGTTTTTATTATTTTAACAAAACCTGACTTCAGCAAAGAAAGTCAATCAAAGGGCTGGACTGTAAACCTTTTAATTTGGCTGTGTTTGTGTTTCATGGCCACTGTGAACATGTAGGTATCTGAAGCAGAGCGCTGAAAGCCAGTTCGTGGCTGGAGGTTTTGAGGGGATGGGGGAGGCAAAGGGATGTTTTCCTGAACTTGGGTCACCGTGTGCTTCCTACGCAGCTTGGTCTTGGCGAGAGTGATCTGGACCTCCCTTCACCCTTTCCCATACTTACTGTAAAGGTATAGGCTGGCATTTGTGACTCCCAGCTTGTTGGCAGCCACGCAGGTGTAGTTCCCGTAGTGTTCCTCAGTGACGTTGGCCACCATCAGCAGAGACTGGCTCCCCGTGCTCTTTATCTCCAGACCATTGGCGCTGTTTATCCTGGGAAGACAGGAGAAGAGGTGTTCAGTGCAATGGTAGTTGCGTATCAGGAAGGAAATCACTGCCCGGCAGGCATTAAACCAGTCACCCAGCCCGGCTGGCAGGTGAGGATGGAGGGAGGCAGGAAAGGGACGTTGAGAAGAAAGGGGCAAAGGAGACACTGACGGAAAGTAGAAGGAGGGAATGAAAGGAAGAAGGAGTGCAGCTGGGAGAAGTGCCACAGGTAAAGCAGTGGAGAAGCAAGAAAAGCTGAGGGAAAGGGAGGAGGCCTTTACCCAGCACCGACTAACACTTGGAAATCACAGAATGGTAGGGGTTGGAAGGGACCTGCGGAGTCCAACTGCCAAAGCAGGTTCAGCTACAGCAGGTTGGACAGGAACACACCATGGCCAGCTGAGGGCTAGTCTGTACTTCAGCAAAAGGTTTTTAGTGAAACACACCGATTCATGTGTTCCGTGTGCATATACTAAAGCTGAGTCACTCCTGAGCCTGTGCACATGGGTCAGGTTAAAAACTAGCATAATAACACAACCTTCCTTATGCCAGGTAAATGCTCAGTCATAGGGGACAGATCCCTTTTCTCTTCTCATTTTCTCTCTTATGCAAATCTGGGAGGCTCAGGTCACACAGATGGGGCAATCCTAGACCTCAGCAGCACCTTCCCATAGATGAAGGCATCTAGAATGGCATTACCTACTTGGACACTAACACCGGCTATTTTTTTGGTGGTATCATGGGCTACTTAATGCATGAACATCATCAGGAAGAAAGCACTATTGATGTCTTAATTGTGTATTGGCCCATAATGGATTTAAAGGCAAAAGTTCCATCCTCTGCACTTCCTTTAGCATTCCCAGCATAGAGAGGGATTGCCTCCTGCAGCCCTGACCATGCAGGCTCTGCTGAGTCTGATGGGACCATCAGGACTTACACGGTTTGTGAAGAGCAATTTGTTTGAGGAGAAGAGTTGGGGAGTGCGAAAGGTGATTCCCTAAGGATCCTCTATTGAGTGGACTGAAAAGGAGAGAAGGGAAGAGGCGAGCTAAGGGTCTTACCTGGTATCATCTCTGTACCACTCGAAATCAGGCGTGGGCACTGCTGATGCCTCGCACCGGAGTAAGGCTTGTCGTCCTGTGGCCGCTTCATTGCTCTTGGACTCTGTGATGGTGGGAGGGTCTGCAGGAAGGAAACAAGTGGTCACTTCACACGCTTCCAGGTGGAACGAAACAGTGAAACTACGACAAGGCTGGCTTCCTCATGCAAACCATTCCGGCCGCTGGAGGTCCATGGCTGCTGCTTGCAGTGGCACACGCTCTTTGAACTCTCCCTAATACATCACGTTAGCATCACTCTTTATGCGTGCTTCTCTTCAGCAACACTGAATAAAGTTCTGTGATAAATGCATAGGCATACACAGGCAGAGTTAAGGTTAAAGATGGACTTCTGTAATTTATGAATATTTACCTGTGGATCTCTAGTTCATATGGTCTCATGAGAGAGAAGAAGATGAGAGAAGGACTTCATCAAGGGTAAAGGAAGACAGTAAAAGGAATTAAGTAGAAATTTAACACTAGCATGAAAATTATTTTTCATACAACCTCTGTGTCAAAACTATAATAAGAAAGGAAAGGACTCAGGCAACAGGTATGAGACAGAAATACATTCACGGCTTAAAAAGGAAGAGCTTTAGAGGAGCTGTGGGTGCAGCTTTGAGAGCTAGACCACTTGCTGAAACACTTCCCTTATGTCTCTAAGGTTACAAATCCTGCCCAGCCTTCTCGGTGATGTCCAGGAAAGTTTGTCACAGCTTTAAGAGGGCTTGCTCGTGATTGCTCTGCTTCCTTTGAAGCCTGAGGGTTGTGCCATGGGCAAACAAAACTTGGGAAACGTATCGGTGCGCTCCGCTGGAGCTAGGTCTCAGTGCTGACTGGCTGCCAGGTAGGGTAGGCGCTGCATCTTCAATCCAAGCCTCATGTTCAAAATGTTAAATGACCAGCTTTACATGTTAAAAGGCAGAATTATTTCCACCTGGCTGCTGAGAGGGATCGGGAATAAGTGCCTTGTCTCTCATCACTAATACTTGCAAACCCTGAGATTACAGGGCTGCAACTCAGATGGCTACTTTGCTGAGACTCAAGTTACCATAAAGCCCACTCTGCACGTACAGTGTACAGCTCCACCGTCTGTATCTGTCCCAGCACTGAAAGGCCAAAAAAAGAATCAAAATGGATTGTCAGTCAAAGAAAAAAATAATTCTGTCTGGAAAATGTATGGAAAGAAGTTTGTTTGTGAACACATTAGCCATCTCAATGTGATCCCTTTCCTGACCTTAATCGGGATTTTATGCAGGGCTTTAGGGATATTGCAGTGCGCCCTCTAACACCATAAATATTAATAAGTGTACATAAATAGGATCCTACATTCAAAGGCTGTGAGTTCACGTAAATATTTTAATTTGGAAAGGAGGAGGGGTAATAAAAGGATAGTGAAGGTGATTTTTTAAGCATCCTTCTTCGATTTTTTGGTTCAAGCAGTATATCTTTGTGCTGTCTGCAGCGAGACAAACCTTTTCCATTTCACTGAATCCAGCCCAAGAGGTGAGTCAGAAAAAGAAGGAGCACCTTTCCACGGACCTAGAAAATGACCCTGGCAGGTGTGTGCTCCCCGGGCTTCTGCCAGGGAGCCCAGTCCCTCGCTCTGAGCAGTCCCTGCCTTAGCCACCCTCCTTGGCTTTTTAAAGGACAGAGCCCAGAGGGGTGGACAGGTCATACCTCAACCACCCCTGCTCTTGTTAAGACCCTGCCAGCCCCAAGGCCACCTGCTCAGCGAAGGGTGGTCTGCTTGCTGCAGTGCTGTCCCAGGAGAAGGGGCAGCTGGTGGCCCTCAGCAAACCACCTTATTGCACTCAGAAAGCAGCCGCTCTGTGTTTAGCTGTTTGCTGCCAGGGAAGCCAGGAGTGGGTTCCCTTTAGCTGTTTTCCCCTTGCTCTTCCCCAGGCCTCAGTTTCCCTGTCTGTGACGTGCAAGGGCCATTTCTCGGGAAGCCTGAAGGTGGTAGTGTGAGACCAAAGCAAAGCGAGGATGCTCTCTCCTGCAGTCCCAGCTGACAAGCTGCGTGCTCCATCCGCAGCGTCAGCGGATGGTAAGAGGTGGCCAGGAAGCTCCTGAGGTTGGACAGGTCCCATTTTTCCAATTTACTGTAGTTTTCCCGCTTTCTGCTGCATGCGGTGTAGTTTAAAGAAGCAATACAAGGAAAGATGTATGCAAATGTCTACCTTTTATTCCCCAAACAGGACAGATTTTTTTCCTGTGCATGGCCCTCATGACCTCATAGATTTTTTTTTCCCCCTTGTTTTGAAAGAAAAGATCTGTCCTGAAGGAATTTATAAGTTGCTTACATTACAAATTAGTCCACATAATAATATTACAATAATATTACAATACTCTATCACGTTGTATTTTCGTATATTCCAACAGTAAAAATGTTTAAGATCTTACATAGTTATTATGAGTTGAAACTAAGTCAAAATCAAACATTCTGACTTCATACAAACAATCTGTTTCAACCATGTTAAAAGCATCGTTGAAATTATGTTTCATGGAAATACTTGAAAATATTAACTGGTTCTCATGGAATGTCTCAGGTTTATAAACTCAGCTGGTTTTGACAGGAAAAAACCCTCAACGGTTTTAGTGTAGAAAATCTGCTACTACAGTTTCACATTCATGCCAAATTTGGCCCATGAAGCAGCTGGTATTAAACCACTGCCACCCAATTTCTAAGGAAACCATAAAAAAAATGTGGATTCTGAAGATGCTGCAGGGAGCCTGTAACCTTGACTTCTAAGCAAGACAGACATCTTGATCTGATGTAATGGCCCAAAGGGAAAGAAAGAGACAAAGAGCAAGAACGGTATTAAAATGTGCTAAAATAACCTGTGGTGGCACTGGGATGGGCTGAAGCACTTGCTGCCATCAGCTCTCTGCCCTAACCCTCTCCATGAGAGTGCTACCTGTGAATCAAGGCCATGCATATGCACCCTGAAACATGTCTGTATCCATCTCCAATTTCAGTTTAAGTGAATATTCTGGTGTGTAAACTGAAGAAGGTCAGGAGAGGATAGACCTCCCATTCATCCATCCCTGCTGCAGAGGTGTTAGCCTCCAAGTAAGGAAACAGAGCAGGCAGATGGGGATATTCACTTTAAATCACTCCAGTGCCAAATATGAGCCACAGAAGTATGGAGGTGGACATATACATGTACAGGATTGTAAGAGTAATGACAGTCTGAAATACCTTGTGTCACTGTGAGAGGCGCACGCCAGCAGAGTGAAGTGGCCATCTGTCTAAGCACGTATGGGCGACGGGATCCATGCCCCACTCATACAGGCGTGCATGTAAGCCACGTACCTAACTGTGCCTCTCGGTGTTTTTCGGTGGATTGCCGTATCCTTTGGTCAAGCCCCTTTCTGTATTGCATTGGTGCACGGAGGGTCTCTTAAAGAGGGCTTTATGCTAATGACCTGAACCCAGCATAAAAGTCAAGTTTTTGCACCCTCTCATTAACACGTCTCTACCACACGTCCCCTCAGGCCACTGGGCTGTGATACCCATGCAGGCACTGCTGAGCTGGCTGGGTGCAGGCAGGCGTGCGTTTGCTCTGAGCTGGCTGAACCCTCCCTTATCTTTCCTTGCTGCCTTGCTGAAGCTTCTCTTCATGCTACTGTTCTCCTGAATAACAATGAGTGAAAACAAGGCATCGCCAGCGTTTCTGAGGGGAGAGATGGGCAACTCGCAGCTCCTCTCTTTTTTTTTTTTCTCTCTTTCTCTTCTTCTTTCTTTTCTTCTATATCACCAGGTTTAAAGCACAAACTATACCCTGCGATAACTGTCTGATCGCAGACAGTTTCCTCAGCGCCCCCCCTTTTCAGATCACATAATATAAACGCAGAAAGGCTTCTCTATTTATCGTTAAGTCACCCCTGCCCACGGGCAAAGCTCTCCCCACTGACCCACTCCAGTCGTGATGTACTCACAGTTCACAGTGACCCGGACTTGCTTGACGTCTGCTGAAGCAACCTCGTTGGCAGCTTTGCATTCGTACTTGCCCGATTGCTCTCGCGTGATCCCTAGGATCTCCAGATACTCCTCCTCGCCTTCAAACTCTCTGCCTGGTAGGACAGAAAAATACAGATGGTGGCTCTGTTAGGCATTCAGATTTGGGAAGCTTTCTGCTGAACTGCTATGGAGGAACAATCACAACAGAGATTCTGCAAATAAACAACAGCCATGAATGATTTTAAAGCTATTTCAGAAGCCATATCAGCAAGATACTAACATTTTATTTACTTATGGAAAACTTGGTTTCTCAAAATCTGGAAGGAAGCATACAAGCAGTACGAAAGTGTTGCATCTCACAGGCTGTCCAGGCAAAGAAGCAAAATCTCCACCACGTGGGACTGCAGTACGTTCACTGGTGTGATGGCTGAGTACAGGGGAGGTTAGTCAGCCTGTGGCCGATGGTTCGGGGCTAGCTGCATCCTGAGATGTAGTGGTGTATTGTCAGCACCCTTTTCTCCACTGCAAAACCATGAAAAACGTCTTTCTGTCTCTCAGAGCAACCACCACCCTGAAGTGCCATCAATCAGATGGAGCTACTGTTAAACACGGGCAAACTGAGAGAAACAAAGTGTAATTTGATCCGCAGAGACCAATAATCATCGCGAATCCCTGATCTACTGTACATACGAAATTACATATTTAAACTGTGCTGTCTCACTAACACAGTTTTGAAAGCAGTGACTTGAGCGGTGGGGTTACAGCCGGGGCAGGAATCAGGGGAGGTCTGTGGCCTTGCTTTTAATTCACTGCATGACCTTGGGTGAGTCACTCCCTTGCTCTCCCTCTGTGAACTGCGGCTAATAGCCCCCCTCTCCCATCACCTCCTGGTCAGAGAAGGGCAGTGAGGTTAACCCATGTAAAACACATTAGAATCGTTGGATGAAAGGTGCCAGGGAAGCAGGAAAAATTTGGATTAGTATATCTGTTCTATTCCTTCAGAAAGCGAAGTAAAGCTCCTCCTGGAAAGAATCTGAACCACATTGGCAGCAGTGTGAAGGGAGATGCTTCCCTCCTCTGAGAGGGCTGCACACACTGGTCTGCAGCATGCAAAGCCACAAGCCCCAGTCGCGTGCCTGTGTATGTTGAGAGAAAGCATCCCCCAACCCTCAAAGGGTAAAAGCCAGATTTCAAANAGGTCAGCTCACAAGGGCTCCCAGTCAGGTTCCTCAGAAAGCGGTCAGATTTTCCAAAGCAACTCTCTGCCAAGAAGACATCTGCCAAGCTCTTCCAAAACCCTGCCCACTTCATGTAAGTGCTTAAGTTGTTTGATGGAGTTCAAATAGTGCCTACGAGGACAGGGCTGTTGTCCTTGGCTCTGCGGCACTGTGTGAAAGCGGTGGGTAAGCCCCATCTCTGGAGCTGAAGTTCCCGCGGAGCCACCTGCAATGAGTCCCACCGCGCGGGCACAAGTTTGCTGCAGCGTGTTGGCCAGGTCAGGCTGGGGCTGCCAGCTGCGTGCATTTCCCTTCTGCATCAGAGACAGGGACTTCAGCAACTTCAAAATCTGCTCAGAACTCTGTCCCTTACACAATTATTTTTGCCTTTTTTTTTTCCTCCAGGCAATTTTCAGAACCATTCTAGGGGAAAAACACCCCCCATCACGGAGACCCAGCATGAAAACAGCAGTGTACCTATTAAACTCATGCAAAGACAAGGGTTCCCCCCTCTTTCAGTGGGGCTAACCAGCAGTCCCTTTTCCAGCTCCTACCAGATGTTGAGGTGAGCGGAAATCTCATTGCTATGTCTAAAACTTAGAACTGCTTTGATGCAGGTTTTCGCGTCCCCTAACAGCCTGCTAAAGGGCCTTACTGCATGGCAGCAGTGTATTTTTACAAGGCAGGGAAGCAAAGTGGGCTCCTGCTGCCCACCCAGTGCTCTGGGACACGTCTCTCAATCCTCTGCTGTGCACTGGGGATGATGCTCTGGGAGGTCAGTGGAGAAGGAAGCAAGGTGGGATTTTCACAGGTGCTTTTTATTGCTGTAACTCATGAGTATGTTAGGAAATCTTAACTGCTGTAGGATCAGAGTTAGATGACTCATAGTACTTCAGTCACCATCTAGCCCATTCCCCAACCTCAAGGCAGGACACGTGGGTCATGTCAGGGAGACGGTCATCCTCTGCCCTCCAGCGGCAGAGACTCTGCAGCCGCTCCAGATGACCTGTTCCTCTGCTTCACTGTCCTCTACCGCTGGAGCAGCTTCCCTGAAGTTTGACCCGAGTCTCCCTTGCTGCAATTTAAAGCTATTATTTTTGTCTTAGCCACTATAGACAAAAAGAACAAATCATTCCCTCCTTCTCTGCAATAGCCTTTTATCAACTTTTAAATCACTTATGTTCCTCCCTCAGTTGTCTTCTTCTCTTTTCTTTCTTTTTTTTTTTTTTTTTTTTGTANCCTTCCTCAGTATGTGAGGCTTATTTTAGACCCTTGATCATCCTTGCTCTTTCCTTTTAGACCTCTCTGACAAGTTCACAATTTCTGGAAGTGCAACACCCCAAACTGAGCACAGCATTTCAGACGAGGTATTACTGTGGTGGAACGCAGATGAAGGATTGCATCGCAACTTTGGGGCTGTGCTGCTGTCTGTAGAGCCAATACGTTTGTGGTTTTGCCATAGTGTGATTCATTTTTGGTTGGGAACTCTTTTAATTCCCAGATCTTCTTATCATATACGGCTACCTGCTAATAATGCTCTTTGAAAATCCCGCCCCCAATTTGAACTGACAAGCAACACTCCCCTCCTTTTACAGCAGCACTCCCAGTTGGTAGGTCAGCCAGTTAACTGGAAAGTTAATCAGACATCAGGGAAAGACTCACAAAGAAAAGGTTAAAATGTAATTTGCCTCTGCTTTGCAAATCATTTGCTCTGCAATTCTGCCTTGTTTATACACAGGGTTCATTCCAAGTGGGACTTGCTTCTCCTGCAATTTGCCCTTGTCACAAGACTGTCACCGTAATGAAAAGAGGGTTGAGGGTGACTTACCAGCTCTAATGGAGTGGCACCCTCATTAAGGGTGCTGTTAAGTCTGTCTGTCAGAGAACCACATCAATGGAGCTCCGAAGTATCCTAAAAAGGTACATACTTTCCTAAGGGAAGATGTATTTCAGCTTCTCCCCTGCATATGTACATGCACTTAAAATCTAAAATCGTGCACCATATCCAGCAGGAGAGCTCTCACAGCTACACACAACCCTTCCCAAGAGATGATGAGCTGCTGGTTTGCCCAGTGGAGCTCTCTGGGAATGAGTGAAAGGGAGGGCTTTGGCTTTAAAGGGCATGCCAAAGACATCAACAGGCTTATTGAGCTCCTCATTCCCCTGCTCCAGGACAAAGATATGAGCATAATGCTTCAGGGAAAGTTTCTGTGGCAGCGTCTTGTTAAAATAGTGGCAGCACTGTTCTTGTCCCTGCACTGGTGATCTGTTTCAACCCTGGGCATCAACATTTTGCTAGAAGAACTCGGCTGTTCTCACTTGCAAGACAGACCCTTTTGCTTGCAGCCCTGTCCCCTCTAAGAGTACATTAACCATTTCTAACAAAAAGCATTTATATAAAATTGAGGTGTCATAGTACAGATCAGGGAGAGGAAAGATGTATCACGGTATGTTAGAAAAATGTCAGGTTGTGCTATCTTGCACAGGGCCGTAGAGATGTTTTCACTAATTCACCTTGGCAGCCAGATTAGGTGAGTCATATTAACTCTAACCTCTAAGGCAAAAGGGGGGCGGGGGGAGCAGGAACAGAGGTTTATACACTGAGCGGATTCACAAATGTTTCTACGCAGGAGCCAGCTTTGGCAGGGAGCTGATGGTTGTCACTATGGAGTTTATCAAAGCAGGGAGGGAGAAGGCTTGGACAATGTTCTTTGGTACCGATAACAATGACCATATTCTATTAGGTGAAGAGAGGGACTGCCAGCTTCTGGCAAGCGTGCCACTCCATTCCCATTAAGAGAAGACATTTGCCTTGAGCGTGTCATCCAGGGACGAAAACCTGACCCTACTGCCAAACCTTCCTCGCTGACAAGGGTTGTCCCCTGGCTGTTTTGTCTGGTTCAGTACAACCCCTTCCCAGTAAGGTGCCTTCCAGGTTTCCCGGGGGGGGATGACGATGACGCCTCGTGCAGCGCAGCTCTTCTCATCCCAAAGCATCCCTTCCCGTGACTAGCGGCAACCTTCTTCCCTGCAGGTTTTTTTGCTTTTCACATGTTCATAGTTAGCTTGGTTTGTTGCTGCAGCCCCATTAAACACCGTCTTGCCAAGCTGTAGCTCCTTAACTCTGTCCCAGTAAATCAGAAAGAGGAGCTTTCTGCTCTGGAGGCTGGAGATAGAGAGCACGAGCCTGGGAGGCTTGACAATCAAACCAACAGGGAACGACCCCGAGCGGAGTGAGCCAGGCGCCTGCCGCTGCTTGGAGCTGGCAGAGCCCTTTTCACACAGGGATCTGCAGCAGACAGCTTTGATGTGTGCAGGAGGAAGGCTTTGAAGGCCCGCTTGCCTCAGCCACATTTCCTATCCCCTGGCTTCCTAATTGGACCCAGTAAAGTAAATAATGAACCCAAACAGCAAGCCTGCTCGGCAATGCTAGCCTGCTGGCAAGAAGCCCGCTTCTCCCCCCCACCCTTTGGAGACAGCCTTGTACAACCCCACGGGCTCTGCATATCGTCCCCTGTTGATGTGCACACCTGCCTATGCCCTTGTGTATATACATATGAGAGAGCGAGATATAAAATACATATAGTCTATATTTTATATATACTTGTATATATATAAATCCCACCGTGTGTGCAGAAACACAGACTTACGCCCATCCCATGTATTTATGGGTCCTTCCCACCTCTGCCCAAATGGCCCCTTGCACTGCCACGCACCATCACTCTTTCCTCAAAGGCTAAACTCTTCCTTTCTAGAAAGGACGTACACCCAGACGAAATCCCACTTGTACTGTGCGCAGACACCTCTCTCAGGTAGTCAAAGGACCAGCAGTGATTTCAGTCACGTGCTCTGTCCGAGAGACTTTTCCCCCCATGCCCTAGTTCCTTACATTTCCAAAGGGGAAGCTAATCTGCAGAGGTGGCAGCCACATCTTGCTCCATGCTTTCCAGTTTGTGCATCCAACACTGGGCTCCTTCTTGTGCAGAAATTACACAGTTGTCCTGTGTTGTTTTTTTTTTACTACTGCTGTGGTCTTAAACAAAACTGAAGTTCAGACCCACTCTGTTTGCATTTGGTATGTAGAGAAGGAGATCAGATATGCTGCTTCTGTGTTGGTTTTCCTTCTGAGCCTCTTTGTAGTTGTGAAGAGGGAAGAGCAGAAGGGGTTATGCATCTTTGTTGGGCCCTCCTCTGCTTAAAACAAGATGCAAGGGGATAAAAAAGATTGCAAATCAATAAATGCCATTTGAAGGTTTTTTGTGTGTAGCAACTTCCAATGCTGAACCGCAGTTTTTGTTGTCTCTGCATCCTCCATTTATTGTTTAAGGTTTTGCTCACCTAACTTTCCTCCTTCCCTCTGCACCTTACATTCCCTAGGAACAGGCTTCTGAAAGACAAAAATAGCTAAGGGAGCCTTTGACATAATTTTTTTTTGTTTTACCTCCAGCTGGGATGTTTTGGTTTTTTTTTTAATTCAAAACTTTGAAGTTTCTGTTTACCAGCGTCTGTCTCCTCAGCCATCACAGATTCCAATGAGCTTGGCATTTTTTTTTCTGTCCCTTAGTTGAAGAGGCTTGTTTTTAGCAAAGAGATCAGTGGAGAGCAGCAGATGGTGGATGAGCAAAGGGACAGCTAATGCTACAATGCCACAGCGAACAGGGAAGGCAGGAAAACTAGCATGGCATGGGAAGCGGTGAAAATAGGGAAAGCTTGAGAGTGAGGGAAGAACAGATGGAGAAAAAATAGAGGAGGAATGAAGAGAGGGACAGTGGCTGGGAGAGGGAAATGCAAACAAAGTGAGATTCTTCAGTGACTGCGAAAGAGACAAAATGGTAGTCAGCTACTGACAAAGAGAAACACATTGAGACAGCACGAGTGAGAAAGACGAGAGGCGAGACGGTGGCAAACAGAGAGATGTACGTCATGGAGCGAGGCGCAGACGTCCCTTGTGTAAAGGAAGCCATGAAATAACAACTGCCAGAGGGACAGGAACAGAGGGGTCACATGTAGTAAGGCAGTAATTACTCTGTTTAAGCAGCAAGGCACAGCAGGGTATTTATTGTTTAAGCTGGCCTCATGCCTCCCATGCCCTCAGGTCTGTAGCTATTACACATAAACCAAAAAACTAGCGCGGTGCCAGGGAGGGCTCTGGCCTGGCTCTGGCTTCATGAATGAGAATGAGGCAGATCAGGAGGAAACACCCTGGCATGGTTTTCCCTGGCGTTCACGGCACCTTGCTCATCAGCGATAGCATTTTCTCCTTACGTGCAAAGCCGGCTGCCGTGACACCTGAGCCAAGGACTGCGCCCGAGGAGCTCCCCGGCTGGGGCAGTACAAGTGCTGGCTGGCACGGCCGGGTGTAGAGAACTGATACCAAATGTGGTTTTGTCTCGACATTGCCGCTGTACCGCCACCTCTCAGAACTGAGCACCAGGCTTCAAGAAAGCCATATCCTCCACAATCTTGAGATAAACAACCTCGTGTGCCTGCGCAGGACCAAAGGCGCAAAAGGAGCAGGAGAAGGCTTCTAGGGGGACAGCGCGTCTGGCACAAACCGCACGTACACATTTGTGATCTGCGCATGAGCGAAAAGTCCCTATATAAGTAGCACACGCGCTTTGACGTGGGGCTTCTTTTTACTCCACCTCCACTCTGCCTTGTGCCTTCCTGGACCCCAGCCTCAGAGAAGCGTGTGGCAATTGAAGACCTTGTACAGAGCCAGAAGAGGGTCATCGGACTCAGAGCAGTGGTGGTGAACTACTTTTCTCTCAACTTTTTTTCTCTCTCTCTCTCTACCTTTTTCCCTTATCCCTCTTCCCTTCCCCCCTTACCTTCCCTTCACCCTCCTCCCGCTTTTTCTAACAAAATAAAGGAAAAGGTTGTACAATATCTGACTGATTCTAGCATCTTAATCTCATCTCTTGGGACCGTAACAGAACCTTCCCGTATCGGATCAGGACACCGGGGTTAAGGAAGCCTGCAATTTTTGTGGGGACTTTCTTCCCAAACCCCACACATCTAGCATGCAAATAAAACCTTCCAGGTTGAGAGCAGCCTCCCCAGACTGAACAGTGTGTCTGTGCTCTCTCTCAAGGGACAGCGCTGACCAAACCCAGCGGGAGAGACCACTTGGGACCACTCGCCATCACTGATGTCTCTGCTCAGGAGCTGGAAGCTACGAGCTGACATCTGAGACGCAGCTTGCATCCCAGCCACGGGTGCGTGTCAGTGGGGGCTGTCTGCTCGAAGCAGCCACAGCAGGTCTGCTGTGTCTCTCAATTTCCACTCCCGCTTCACTCATCTTCATAAATGGCCACTACAGGTCAACACACTTCCTTACACACAACCCTGAATGTGGGCATGGGAGCAGGTGTGTAATATACCACTGCATCTCACCAACTGATTAGATTTTCCATTCAAAATCCACAGGTGAACACAAGAAAGAAAGGGAACCACCCCCTGAAAAAAAATCCAACCCTGCCTTAGGTCAAAACCTTCTGTTTGACCAGTGGTTTTCTTCTACTCTTTGCTGAACCAGAAGAATGAATTAATGTTCTGCCTCAACTTGAGCTATAATTAAAAAAAAAATGACTTCATGTCAAAGAAAATGACTTTTTTACTCTCTTTTTTTTTTCAAAATTACTTACTGAATTTAACCCAGATTTGCTAACACTTTTTTAATGAACACAAACAGCATTTTTTGGATAGACGAATTGCTCTTGAACAAAACTTGGCTGCGATGCCAATGTGTAAAGTAAATTATGAACCATGAGGTAAATTAAGTTATCTAATGTCACAGCTACAATATTATACTCCCTAAATGTTGCATGCTGCAATGTGAGTTGTCATGACTATGCTACCAAACATCAAGCCCTAACTCTACTGCCAAGAAAACGACATATAAACATGAACAAACCAATAGCTGTGCTGTTTCTGCATCCCCAAATTTCTGCCTGCTGCCTTTTGGAGGTTACTTTACAACAACGTGAGGTAGAAGGCGCCATCAGCTAGAGGAATCACTGAGATGACACCAGACCCTTGAGCATCTTAAGAAGGCAGGAGTTGGTAAGTCCTCAGGTATGAGGGGTCCATGCTGGAAGAGAGGTTGAAAACGGGAGGTGTGACAAAGAATCACAGCCCAGGCACAGGGGTTATTTGATGTGCGCACATCAACAGCAGCACACCGATCTCTCACTCCCAGCAGTGTGGTCAGCTTGGCGGGAAACTGCGCCTTCTTCCTCCGCCACCTACAAAAAGTGGACGGGCCAGTGGTTGTCCACAGCAAGAGGAACAGCAGAGGGGAAAAAAAATCAATTGGTGTTTGTTTCCCACTGTGTTAAGCACAGGAAGGTAATGCAAGCTGAGAGCTGCTGCAGGGGACTCGGTTTTCTTGCATGTCATGAAAACCTATGAAAGGCAATTAAAATACAACAGCAAGCAGTCAACCGTTACAGTCTCCGGTGACGCTGGCAGCTGGTTTGCTCTCATTTGGCCTCATGTACTCCTTTCCCAGCAAGTTTTTCCATTCTGGACAAAGTACTCATGCCATCGTCGTTACACAGTTTGAAGACAAGTTCTTCCTTGCAGACCCAAGGCCAAAGAAAGGATCAACAGCAATAAGCCTCATTTGGGGCAAGTTCCACAAGATGTGTGAGTGAACCTTATCGTTTCTGTCCTGCCAGTGGAGAGCAGGGATGGACTGCAGTGTAGTCCCCAGTTTAATTCCACAAATCCTTACTTCAGTCCCAGACCTTAAGGAAACCTCCTGTGATAGCGCTCAGTGGTACCGGTTGTGCCAGTCTGTCAATCTAGGAATTATAGGGTAGGTCTGTGCTTGGTGGCATCTTTAAAAATCCTTGTTATGTTCCTTACAAAAGCCTTGTGTCTCCCATAGAGCAAGACATGCTCAGTATACTATTGTGCAAGAATCAGGTGGCTCGCTTTCGCAGGCATCCATGAAAATGTTTCCCTGTTTTTAAATATAATGGGTTTGTTCCCTTCTGACTTACGTCCGCTCATACTCCTTGGGATGAGGGGGGAAAGAATGAACGCCCAGCTTCAACCTAACTTAAAAATTACCAAAAAATTTAAAAAAACAAACCAACCAGAGATTCATCTTAGCCCACAGAACTCCATCCTTTTATGTTTGAAACCTGGAAGAAGCCTTGAGAAATTACAAATTGGCCCAAATTTACTTGAAATGGGAAAGAGTGTTACCTTAGAAGCTTACGCATTGCTGTGGCTCTTTCCCTACGAGCTGGAGCCAAACATTTCATGGCCAGATCACACAGCCCCTGAACCTCCTATGCTTTTACAAGATGGCAGTTCCTGTAGCTCATCCCTGTTTTCAGTGAGGCTAATCTGAACACACCGAGTTCACAACTAAAACCTAAAGACCGGGATTTCCGTATCAGCCTGGATCTTGCCACTGATCTTTTACACAGCTATAGTTTTCAACTGGGGAAATGAGGTCAAAGAGTTAAGCCACCCCTCAGCAAGATTTACCCTTTCAAAAACATGTCAGTGTGTTGTGATGCCTGGCGCCAATATTTGTATAGGTGGATTAGCACCTTGAAAAATCGTTTTGTTTGCTTTTCTGTTGACCACTCTCCTTGCTGCAATGTTTCTCAATTAGATCAAGCACAGTGACTGCCCGACACCATCCCCCATATCTGCTGCTGGTAGAAGGAGAAAAAGGGGTTTTCTCCAGGGAGCACAACAAGGGATCAGGAGATGAGGCTAAATGGCTGGATTTAGGATTGAGCAGGCATGAAGCATTGCCAGGTATCAAGGCAAGGATCACAGAGGTTTTGAGCAGGGTGGGGTGTGCTGGGAAGATATTGTCTGGGCTCACACGCTGCAGGGACTTTTGATCAATTGGGCTGGCTCCTGTGATATTATCATCTGAGGTATCTGCTGTTGATTCATAGTGATAGTGGTCCAGATAAATGATTGCTTCAGTCTAGGATATCTATACTGTTAGCCACTCCCTTGCTTTCCAAAGAATAAGGAGTCTCTCTCTCTCTTAAACTTGCAAGGCACTGACTGCAAAGGAGGAGGAAAGCTTTTGCTCAGTGACTAATATTGCAGCTTGTACAGTCCTCCAGGGGAGGCAAGCAGAGAGGAAATACAGACCCCGATTTTGACCTCTTTTAGCTCCCAGATGCAACTCTTAACATTGCAAGTGCAGATGTTGGTCGTCAGTACTACTGCAAATTGTGGCTGGGAGGTATGTTCTCTCCACCAGCGATATGGGAAAAGGAGGGGGTTCACTGTAAAGGGAGAAGGCAGAAAACAATGCGTAGAAGAGACAGTTTCAAACCAACTCCTGTCCGATTTCTTTCAGCTTAACCCATATGTTTAGGAGGGGTCTGACGACAAGCCAGAAAGATATTTCATTGACTTCATCCCAATTCCCTAATGCTCTCTCTTGTCGTGACGCTTACAGAAAACTTCCAACAACTGTATCACTGTTGGCATGAGAAGACTGTGGCCAACCACGTAGATCAAAAGTGTCTCACTGGGCTTCACCTCTCTGTATCCATCTGTTGCTGTCATGGACAGGAATACACTTACCTCTCCCCTCCAGTCCCTCTTCCCTCCCCAAACACATTTGCATCCTCTGGGGAAACAATAGTCTTGCTCTGACAGGAGCCCCTAGCTCCTGCAGGAGCCCGAGGCAGCCCAAAGACCCGATAAAGCATGAAAAGCCATCCATTTTATGTTGAGGGCTCAATGGCTGCTTACCACAAAGCTTCTGACGAGGCAGGGGTTTCATTAGTGTGTCTTTGCAACTGCACACCAGTTAGAGTTTTACTGTAACTGAAACAGCAGTTGTTCTAATTAAACCAACATAGAGTAGGCCACCTTAATCACCAGCATGATTTCATCTTCCTTGAGGAGAGAGGGGAAGGGGAATCAAAATTGACAAGCGAGAGGGAAGAAGGGAAAATATGCTGAGTCCATTTGCTCCTGGTTCCTCAATTTAGAACACTAAGGGATGTCTCTCATCTCTGTAAAGATTAATGTGAACTTCTGATGGCATGTTTTATTAAATGGTTATATAATAATTAATGCTTGAAAGCAGGGTTTCCAAAAGCCACTAAATGCTTTAACAGGACAAGACCCAGTGGCTTTCAATGGCATTTGTGCTTGCAAGTCACTCAGGTGCACTGGAAAACTTCACCTCTACTCCCTTATTCAAATCAGTGCCTCATTTACTCTATCAGCATGACCTTGCGAGGCTACATGGAAGAAACTGGGGGCAGGGGTGAAAACCATGAGCCCTCTCGGGAGAGGGTCCATGTTTCCTCAACCTTGGCTGGAGGGAGGAGGGGCCAGCAGCGCACAGCCTGAGCGAGAAATCCATCAGCTGATGAGCAAGTACCCAGGCACCAAGGACACCTGAGGAAATAACAGCACGATAATTCCCTTCCTGCCTCTCCCAAAGCCTGTAACAGGGAGGCACATCCGTCCCTGAGCCGAGGCAAGCCAGCAGGCCAGGTAGAAACGCTCCTGGCAAGCTAGGAGGCCGGTGGGCCAAAGCTTAATAGGAAAACAGCAGTGATTTGTCTCCACCACTATTTATGTTTCAAGCCCATGACAGGCTGTCAGTGGAAGTGAGTGCTGCTAAATTTACTGCTTCTCAGATCTCCGCCACAGTTGCATACTTGACAAGTCACTTCATTTGAAGGGCTAGGTGTTGGGCTGGACCTTCCTCCCCCCATGCTCTCCTTCAGTAAAAGCCACAAACCAGCTGTCTTTACACTACAAACTCTTCCCCTTGGGGGCCATATTATCAGGATGTGAGCTTAGAGAAGAGGGACGTTCCCGGCATATTCATTTTTAACCCTGCTACGTGCCGGTCTTTTTTTCTGGGGCACTTGACTGCAGATGTGTGCCTGACAGGACACAGACATGACTGAACTGAACCAGTAACAGCTGGGTTACAGGACTGGGCATTCGGAGACAGAGAACGTGAGAGCGTGGTGAGCATGGGCGGGTACCGGCTGGGTGCGGGGGCAAGAGCTGCCAAGTGTTGTAAGGAGAGCAATGCAAGAGCTCGTGGGGATGCCAGAGGAAACACAGGTGGGTGAGAGTACGCAGGATTAGACTCTGCACACGCGTGGGGGGGGGTGGGAAAAAATACACGTGGAAGCGCGGGTGTGGGACTGGAAGTCTGACGGAGCGCTAACGTGAGGAGGTGCACAGGGGAAGGCTGGCAGACAGGGAGAGAGGAGCGAAAAGGAGCCTGCAGTCTTGCGTGCGGGCAGCAGAGCTGCACATTGCCTGGGAGCGGGTGCTCCTCCGTTTCCTCTCATTTTTGGAGGACTGAAGTTCAGAGCATCACATGCCCCCGCTGTCCCAAGTGTTGCGCGGTGCCTGCATCCACGCAGCCTTGCGCACGCCTGTGACAAAGCACCTTTTGGCAGGTGGGACAAGAGAAGAGGCCTCATCAATGGCTGAAAACCTATAATGGCTGGTTTCAAACACTCCTGGAAAGCAGCAGAAAGGGACTGAGGCTGCCATTCGATGTTGTGGGCCACAAGAAACTCCAGACCTTCCCTTTTTTTTTTCTAACTTGTCCTCATTGCACTACAAACACCTTGTGGAAGGGCTCTGGTGTCAGTTGCACAGAAGCTGATCCCCACTTTATGAAGCTGTGCTGCTGGGCAGCACCACATCTTCTCAAGTGCTCTGACTCTCCTTTTGGTCGCAGATACCAAGACAAGGTTGTCAGGAATATGATGTTATGAAAGACAGCCAAAGGGGATTTGGCACATCCTCCTGCCCCAAACACTCCTTTCCTGTCCTCTATACGCAGTGGAGCCCTGTTTTCTCCCACACGTACTCTTGATCCCATGCACAGGATCCTTTCATTTTGTTCTCTCATGCGCACTCAGGAAATTACACACGTGCATGCACACAAACACATACCCCTACACAGAGTGCCACGCAGAAGCGGGACACATCCTCCTTCTTGCTGTCACATGGATGCGGGACAATTGCAATTCTCCACCAGCCCTTTAGGAATCTGCTCTGCTTGCTTTTCCAGTGGTGCAGGCCACAGGCCCTTTTCTGCAATTGCGCCGCATAGTTTATATGATTAAATGTAGCATCTGCAGCTATATTAGCTGGGCTAATAGTGACAAGTGCTATCAATCCTCATACTTCAGCGAATAAACTGATCACCAGCTGGGGACAGAAATCTCCCCTTGTCTCTCATCACCGTAACCGTACAAACTGCATGCTTTACGTGGGTTTCACACCGCTGTATGCATGAATCACAGTTGCAAATGGGCCGCTTTTCTCTCTCCTGGCAGATTAGAGTGCTGCAACCCCGGACTGTACTGACAGCAGGCGTATCGACTGGCACCACAGGGCATAGCATCCAGTCACCCCTCCTTTACTGCACCACCTTCTCCTCTTTATCAGCTTTGCCACTGGAAGCATCTGCAATGGCTTGTCAATACTTTGTCCTCGCCCTGCTGATCCATGGATGCCAGTCACATGCTGACAAAGATTGCCTCTTTCGAGACCCAGGAGCGGGCGGAGGGAAACACAGAGAGGTGGAGTTTGTGAGTTAGAGACTGACAAATAGTTTGGGGTATCTTCTATTCTTTCTTTGGTTCACCGCTTTCCACGCAACACAGCAGACAGTTTTATGAGCAGTTCATCCAAGGCTGCTCTAAATTTTACTGGGGGTGGGGGAGAAACGTGACAATTGTGCCCTCCCACCTGGCCTCCAAGGACCAGGAATTCATCCACAGTAATCATCCATGCCCCATGGACTGAGGTCCTCTGACACTTTTACTGGATAATAGCCCCTCTTAATAATCCAGCCATCCAATAGAATTCCTTTTTATCACCTCTCCAATACCAATACTCCATCTGAGTGCTCTGTGTAGGCGAGGACTCAGTGGAAAAAAAAATCCTGCAACTTCTGACCATAAGGTATTTGAGATAAAATAAAAAAAAGGGGGTTTCAAACCCCCTCTCCTCAAACACTTATTTCCTTATTTCTCAGCTGCTCTCAAAACTGCTGTCCTTGTATTTCTAAGTCCGGCATTCCAAATGGGATGCTGGGTTTGATTAAAACAACTTCCTGGCTTATAGGTTATGTCAGTATCCTGGTGGGATTTTATGCCGCTAATCTCAGCAGTCTGCAATTGCAGAACAGTTGAAGGAGGGGAGGAATGTTAACTACATTAAAATGGCAAATTCACCTGCAGACTGTATTTTTTTCACTGCTTCAGGAGCAGAAGGGCCTGAGATAATTTTCAGGCAGTATGAGCTTGCATATACAGGGGGATGCTACAAGCAGGAAGGAGAGGGAAGAAGAGAGAAGAAAGGAGAATGGAGTATAGAGGAAGAACTAGCAAGACAGCAAAAAAATAAAAAAAATAGCGTAAAGAAGATAGTTTGTGAGACAAAAGTCTTCAGGAGGAGGACAAAAAAGAAATAGAACAGGAAATGAGACACAGAGCATGAGATATAGATGAAAGATTGATTAAAAAAATTGCGAGGGGATGCAGAGGGTTAGGGCGAGCAAGCGGAGCTCTGAGTCTAAGCAAGGTGAATCACTGGGGGAAAGCAGTAGGGAACATAGCTAGCGTGGGCTGGGAATACAACGTACAAGGGGTAACTGAGGCCTGAGTCTTTCAGATGTATTACAGTTATATTGATCTGTGGTAAACAACGTCACTGCTCACACGCAACACAAGGCTGTTGGCAGTGTCACTGGGGGTCTCAGACACTTAGATGGTATGTATACATGCACGGGACATATAAGTAGGAAGAGAGGCAGGTAAGATGTTCCCATAACCTTTGACAGTGAGGGCTAGGGACAGAGTGGGAATGTTTGGTGCTGACTCCTCCTTACTTTCTGCCTGTTTCATCACATTAAAGGCAGATAAAATACACCCTGAACTACTATCCCATTTCTAGACAAACAAGTGTTCTCATTGCTACCTTCTCAAATACAAAGAAGTCCTCTAGAAGGTCTCAGATAATAAAACTCTCCATGTTATGAGACAGTCTGTGATTCATGGATTAGAAAGGCAAGGAAGAAGCCATAGTCCCACCTCCAAACAATCACAGCACTGCAGGAAATCTAGAAGATAATCTCCAGCATTTCCCACACAGCCCTGGAAGAGCTCCCATGCATTTCTTTTCCTCTTCGTCCCCTAGGCTCTTGCTGTGAACAAGCCCTGGTTTGCATCAAGGCCAGTGCAGCTGCCAAAAGGCTCAGGAGGAAAGAAACACTGTGAGCCTCTCCAGTCACTTGTCACTGGGGTCATTTGAGGTTTCGGTGCCCTCACTTGCAAATCCGTTCTGGCGAGCAAAGGCTCCTCACATCTCCCAGCTGCATCAGCTTGTCACGAGCAGAGCTGGGCCGCCTGATGCATGCATGGGAGGGAGCCCACAAGCTGGGATGCGGCAAGCAGCTGCTGCAAGAGGGGATGGAGATGAAGCCCAACTTGATGGAGACCTTGCATTAGGTCTGCTCCTAACGCAACATGGCCCAAAGAAGGTCTCATCTGTCATATGCAATGGGAAGGCTGAGGTCTGCTATGAGGGGGAAAAGCTCTCCACTCAAATCTGAAAAATCCTGGCTTTTTCTACACCCCTCTCCTCTTCCAGCTGGAGGCACTTGTAGGGAGTCATGGGAGAGAGCTGGAGGAATGGGAGATTGAGATACCTGTTAAGGTATTTCTTAACTTAACCCAAAAGCCTTCCTGAGCTCTTGCCAAACAGAAATTTGCTGAAGGTGACATATAAGCCTCTGAATTTGAACCTCCTCAGGACATTTGTGTGGGCTGCTCCTGCCAGCATGCTATGTTAACTCATATATCACTTGCTTAATGATTCAGGGATTCGACTACCTTAACTTGGAGCACATAGTGAGTTGGAGGCAGGAAGGTTTGACTCCCTGACTGTGTTTCTGTTCACTCAGTCATCCACAGAAGTGGATGATTTCTGCACTAGCCCAAAGGCAAGCTTGGCTCTTTCAATTAAGAAAAATGAAAGAATAGACATTTAGGAGCCTTCAGAGACACAGAGATAGGTTGATGCTGGCAGAGAGTATCCAGCACTGCTTAGAGTCATAAGAGGGGGAGATGGTCTCGCTTCCCTTTCCAGGCAGAATCCTGCTCTCCACCTGCACTGCAGTGCTCATCACCAGCCCTGTGCAGGAGGGGATGCCTTAAGAGTTGGGGCAGGGACATAGGCTGTGGAGGTGCCCCCTATAGTCCCTTCCCTGCTGCCTGCATGGCAGCTATGAAGGTGCTAGCAGCCTTTCCATCTCCAGGACTAGAGTGTAGGTGATAGATTAAATCTCAGCTTAGGCAAGAGCCTTTCTAGGGAATGAGGCTGCAGAAATTCCTACTGAGTTTTCTCAGGAGAAATGCAGTCTAAGTTAGATTCAGACTAATAGTCTAACACTTGTTCCTTTCTAAAAGCAGAAAATGCCCAAGGCATTTTTCTTGTGCTTGTGCAAAGACAGTGATCACAAACCTGTATACAGCACCACATTCTGGGTCCCTTCTGCAGGGAAAAGTCATTAAACAAAATCACACACATACACCCAGCAAAAAAGGCAAAAGATGAAAAAAATCTGTGTGCAGAGGGAACAGTCGCAGCTGTTTCAATTTATGAGACAAGAAATTGTATTTCAAAGAGAATACAGGAGTTTTCCCCTTCAAGAAAGTTATTAACCAGAATTCGCAATAAACCCCCTACCATTTATATGCCCCTAAACTGAAGGGCCCTGCTGAAGATTATACTGCGTTCTTCAGGGCTCTGCCCTGCGAAGAAGAGCTCACAAGCCTCAGACCTTGCCATCCCAGATGTCTGAATCACCTCTCCTGCTCTTTGACCCAGCACTCCCCACTTTCAGTGTCTCACCCTTTTTTTCCCTGTTTCAGTTCACATACCTCTTTTTGTCTTTTCACTTCTCCCTCTTACCCTCTCTCCCTCCTCCTCTTCCCCTATTATTCTCCTTCTTATCTTCCGACCCTTTTCTCCTTCCACTCATAAATCTGTCTAAAAGACCAAAACCTGGCTGTAACTCAGTTGAGCTATTGCAATGACAAAAAACATTCATGGAGGAATAGTGTACAGGAGAAAGATCTATGAGACCACTTTTATATTTGCAGCTTTGTTTTGCTTTTATAGTTGCCTATTACATGGCAAACATATGTAGTGATTGCTCCAAGAGAGATGATGCCATATCACCACCACATGGCTGGAAAAGACTTCATTCTTCTACTTCAAAGCTGTAGGGAATTGAACCAGAGGGGGGAAAAGGGGGGGAAAAAAAGAAAAAGAAAAGAAAAAAAAAGAAAAAAACCCCTACAACTGATGGAGTATACTACAACTAAAGACAAATTACTGGGAGGTGTCAGCAGCAAAGAACTTCACTTGAGTTGATCTGCTGGAAATTTCCTTGAAGATGACCCATTGAAGGTGTGTCTGATTTGAACTGATAAGGGGCTGTATCTATTTGTACTTGAGGACCCTGGTGGAAAGCTCAAGGCTAATTAAAATTCTTTTCCATATACTAGCTTTGATGCTTAGGAAATTTATCAAGAAGGCAAGAAAACAACAGAAGATATCATGGTGGTGTAAAAGAGGGAGTAAAAAGTAGGGAGAGAAGGTCAATCCAGCAATCCCATGCATACCTGCTTTTAAAAATGGAAAACTTAGTGTGGAACACACATCCATGTTTCACTCTCACTTGTTAACAAGGAAGCAAGTAACTTAAGGAGGGGATAGTTTACCCATGAAGGAAAAACAATAAATCAAGCCATTACATAAATAAAGGACACTATCTTCTTCTTAAACCTCTCTCATTGCTGGAGGAAAGACAGTGTCCTAGGTAGACCACCGTCATTTTTCTGGCAAGGCTGCTCTTGCACAGACACATCCTAGTGTCACAACACACACTTTTCTATACGTATATTTGCATGTGGTCAACTTTATGTAACGCAACTTGTATGCAGCAGCCTGGAAATGAAAAGTATAACAAGCCTTGCAAAACTGATATTCTCCTCATTAAAAAGAGAAAAATCCTCCTTCACCAAGTATGACCTAGTATCTATATCTCCCTTTTGGACAATATATACTGTGCCGTACATACAATGGAAGCAATAAATAAGCCATTATGTAAAACAAGAAGAGGCTTCCTAACAGGGCAGTGAGCGTTTGGCATGCAGTCATTGATTTAAACATCAGCCAAACAGGTAATGAGTAAAAGATGAGAAAATGCCTGGTCTCACTCAAGAGCCCAATCAACACATTAGAAAAACCTTCCAGAGTTTTTGCACAATAACTCTCTGGAGAACTCCTGCTGAGGAGGGTCCAAGGCACAGGGGTGGGAAGCGTTTGACCCTGCTGCCCAAAACCTCTCTGTTCAGAAGACAAAAGACTTCAGCTTCCAGTATTTTCAGTCTTGTGCTTTCCCTAGCAAACAAGTCATGGTATAAATTAAGCAACGGCTTGGTCTTCTACAGCCAGCAATGGCCGGTACCCACACCAGTAGAGGGAGGGTCTAGTCTAGGATGAGAGCAGCACCAAAAGCAGTTGCTATTTAGTACCATAAAAGCAGCCTTTTGCTGCTTCCATTGCATGTTCCTGCCTCCACTGGTCAAGGAAGCCTCCTTCGTATCCCAAGATACCTACATGTGCTCATAAGCCTCTCCATAGCCAACCCGCAAGCCAGTGTCGAACAGGCTTATGCTGAACCGCTCAGGGTTTTGAGGTTGAACAAAAACAAATTGGAAAAAATAGAGCATACTGGATACAGTCTTCAGAGTAAGCATTATATGAGCCTGACATGGAAGGATCCGAGCATCTTACTGATTTGTACAATGCTGCTTCTCTTTCAATTCACCTGCTTTTAACCATCTGACTGAACAGTCTCAGGAGACTCCTCGGTTTGGGGTTCACCTCCACGCAGCTCTTCCTGTCCATCTCCTCCTCATAACCAGCCTTTCTTTTCCAATTCCCTCAGTATGAATAAGAATATCTCTGCAGGGAAAAGTCGTCTTTCTCTGCAATCCCCAGTTTAATACTCTGACACGGCATCAATATCCTGCTGCTATCTTTTCCTTTTAATTAAGTTCTACCTCTGCTTTTTATGCCCCTTCTCCTTAAGTCACTCAATTTTCCTCTTCTCTCTGCCCTGCTTCACCCCTCCTGGTGGGGTTTGTTTTTTTTTCCCTCCCTTTCCTCCTCTCCTGGAAACTTGCCAGCGATACAGCAGAAGGGAGCACACCGAGAAAGGTTAGGCAAACACAACATTATTACCAGAATCAGCAACATATTGCTCATTAAACATTTAAAATCAACAGTTGCTGGCTTGATCTGCCAATATCGTGAGAAATGCCAGTTTTAGCTCAAGGTGCCTCTTGTTTCCAAAATGGCTTTATTTATGATGTCGGAGCTGGTGGCTGCGAGAACAAAACCCTACCTCAAGCGGCCAACAACACCCAAGCTACAGGCGGCTCCACGGAAAGTTCCCCAGCGAGCACCAATTGCTTCTGCCTCCCCGTCGCCCCCACTGCTTTCCAGAAACAAATGGATGTGTAAGAGCACAGAAATGTGTTTGCAGGAGATAAATTATTTATCTGAAATTTACTGTTGTGAAGTCAGCGTAATTCTCAAATCCGCAGACATATTTTATGCACTGATAGGATGTTTCAAACAGGGGCATTTGGACTCGTTTTTTCCCTCCTCCTGCAAGTATTAACACAATAATGCCTCACCTGGAAAAGAAAAGAGCTGGCGCTGGAACTGGAAAGGCAGTAGGATAATATGCTTGTAGTTTCATATCGTGCCCCAGTAAAGTTCTGTTTCTCAATAAACAAACCAACACAACCCTCCTTCGCCCCCTCCCTCCGATCTCTGTGATGTTTGCCTCTTTCAGGAGTCCCTTGGGTAGTACAGGGTATCTAAACCCACGCCACTGACAATCTGACACGTAGGCATCCAAACTGCAATTTCTTCTTCCCAGAACATAACATTGGGGCATTTTTTGCCAATTATTGTGAAGGGAACAGAGCTGGGTCCTAAGTCTTGGTGTGAAGATCTATCCACTCTGAATTGTACTTTTTTTAAGCATAAAAAAATAAGATTTTCCTCTGCTAAGGCAGGAGCAAAGCAGTCAATTATAAACCACACAGTTCACATAGCAGACAATCAGCCCAACATTTCTGACAAGCTCTTGCCCACTGAGCAATAACAAGTCCCGCAGATGCTCACAGGCACCCTTCACTTTAAGTCAGTCAGAACGGAAATGAATATGGCCCGGCCATGTCTTTCCCTTTGTTCTGCATGGTGTATTTGAACTGGTACATGCTCAAAGGGAAGCCAATGGCTTGCTCAAGGCTCTAGTAAATCCAAAAGGCAGCAGTAAAGACTGCAGTTTTCCAGGCTATAAGTGAGCATTTTTGAGAAATCAGATGGAATGCTTCCAACAATCCAGAGTTCCTGCAGAGAAGTCCCAAAAGCTCCTCATTTTAACAACAATTCCGTAAGTGGATGCACTCCCCCACCTGCCACTTAAGAAGCCTAATCACATACCAGATCCTCCGTTAGAGTTGGCCACTGCACAGCAAAGGAAAAGTTGGCAGTCGTTTTCACTGAAACATAGACTAAGTATCTTGAAATGCTGCCACTAGAGTTTTCAGAGGGAAAGAGAAAATAAGAGTCCTTTTGATTTAAAAACAGTTACTCTCCTCCTTGCATCTGGCGTCCCTTTTGTTTGTTAATCCAAACAAACACCTGACCTATGGTCAGATAAAACATGCCGGATTTTCACTGATAGGAGCAAATCTTCACTGTGGCTGCAAACGGCTATTTTTGTGCGCTGTTTGGTATTCAACAGGAAAGATGGAACCCCTCTTCCCACCCTTCCCGAGCTAATTACCAGCCACTACTGTCGACAGGACTGCAGGGCCCTGCTCAGGTCAGCCCAAAAGACCGTACTCGTACACTTAACATTCTGTGACAGCAACTGATGGTGAAAAATTGCTGCTGCGTTAACCCAGCTGCTTAGGCAGCCATTGGAGATCTCAGACCACAGCCCCGTTATGGTACAGCACCGTGGATCCAGACAGACCTGGGCCACACCTGGCAAGCGATCCCCGAAGAGTGGGGCAGGCTGTGACCCACCTACTCATCTTAAATAGAAAGGAAAGTGTCAACATAAACCTGAGTAAGGAAGTGTCTATGGATCACGCTCCAGCTTTCTGAGCCAGAACTGAATCAGAAGAGCCCTCTCGCTCCATCAGAGGCACCAAAACAGACAAAGCCACGGGAGGATTTGTTAACCAGCCAATGACTTGACTGACCAATGACTGTAAAGAAATGATAGCACACGTGTATCTCCTGGATCTGAAAAAAGCACAATTCACAAAAAAAAACAGCTAAAACCAAGAGGAAGGCAAGCCCTTCTGTAATGAGAGCACAGGTAATCTGAGGTCTAGGTATGCCAGATAACTTAAACAGAAACAAAGCAAGTCCAAATTTCTACGAATGGTACCGTGACCTGAGGACCGCAGAGACAGCAGCCCCACAGAACAGCAGTATGCGCTTGCAAGAAACCCAGCAGTGGTGAAATGGTTTGCTCAACTTGCAATATAGTTGTAGCTTTAGGCAGTCCAATTATTTAACCACTTAATTGTCCAGAATCATTTGCCTAAAATGAGCATTCAATAAATCTGCCTCTTTATTAGGCCAGGAAGCTCCCTGAGTCGCTGTAGGTTACAGCAGCCGACAGACCCTCATGCTCCGAAGCGATGCTGCACTGCAGAACCATGATATGGTGTCAGAACCATCTCACAACCTCCTCCCGAGAGGGTTTCCTGAGGGTTTGATCCTTCAGGCCACAGGTCTCCATAGATGCCTTCTTTATCTGAACAAGGCGCGATAGTTGTGGAAGGGTAACTTTTCATTGATTTAGTTAACTGGTCAGCTTTCTCCTACCATTTCAAGAGTGATGTGTTTCTGTCGGTATAGGCAGATTCACAGTAAAGCAAAAATCCAAATAAGCCAGCCATGTGCACCTATCTAACAGGGTCAATTTTAAAATTACACCTTTGGTTAAACGGGTGCAACTTCCCCATGTAGCCAAGCCCCGAGCTCCCTTTTTAAGCATAGGTAACACACCAAAAGCTATTTTCTTATGAGAAACCCCAGAAATAAGTTTCAGGCCTCAGAGAGAAGGATTAATTTGCTAGTAATGAAAGTGACACACAGGGAAAATGTAAAATCAATCTTGTGTTTAAAGGCAGAACAACACTGGCTCCACTTCCATTTTTTTTTCTCTCTCCCTCGCTTTCCTCCCCTCTCCCCACAGTGGCTTGTTACCACCGAGCATACATTATGCACATTACCCACAAGCCTCTGCTCTGTTTAAATTAAAAAAAGAAACAGCGTTTTTAATCAATCTATTTGCACTCTTCTGCCACAACTCACAAAAGCAGTTTGATTTCTTTTCATTGCTCTCAAGAGAGCTGAACACAGATGACTAAAAAAACTGCTGCAAACTAGTAATAATAATAGCAATAGTAGTAATAATAACAGTGACACACCCCCCCCAAAAAAAAAAGAAGAAAAAGAAAGGAAATAGAAAGGAGAGGCACTGTTAGCTGGTCCTTGAGCAAAACACAGACTACATTAAAAAATAACAGGTGAAAACTTGACCAAACCTCAGTGATCTGGCTTGTTCTGACCTTGGACATCCCTCCCTTTCACCACCAACAGCTAAGATTAACTGCAAAACATGGGAGGGACTTTTCAATCCTTTAAAAATTGGATTGTCTGTCTGCACCTTTTCTACAATTCCTGGCAAGTCTGCTACATGCACATTTGGAAATGAAGTTGTTCCCAGGAATTCAGACCCTATCTTGGGATTCAAAAACTCAGCGATTCAGACACAAAATTAAAAATAACAGAGAAATGTTTAGCTGGTTTTGCCCATAATGAATCACAGCCATAATTAATTCTACCCTTCAGATCTAGCAAGTGCTAATTCTTTCCGTCTTTCCTCAGTAAGGCAACAGGAGGAAAAGCAGATCATCACTTAACAAGACTATATCATGCTGAGAACTCCTGCTCAGTTTTCTATCCATAAACAATTTTACACAGTGAAAAGCTTTTTCTCTCTCTTCCACAGATGAAGAGAAAAGAAGAATAACCTACCCAAGAAGGAACCCTGAAACAGAACCAGGGTCTCCCTGTTGCTGGACCCCTAACAGGAAGAGGCCTCATACCCGCAGAAAATGGTTCCTTGTTGCAGGCGCCCTTCTGCCTCCTCCACTGCCCTAAGGCAGCACCCCACTTTTACACCTGGAACACCTCACATCATCTATATACCAATCTAGGGCTGCTACCGCCAGATGTATGTACATACTTTATGATTCCAGACCTAAATATTCCCCAGGTCTCCTGCATTTTAGATTCCTGGACTTACTGTTCCAGCGGTAAAGATCCTGCCAACACGGTGATATGTCTTTCTGCTCCAACCCAGATACATAACTTGTCCCTTTCGGCCATATCAAAGACATACACGGTACATTAATGCTAAATTATATTCACAGTTCAAACTGTGAAAAAGATTTACTATTCAAAGAAGTAAAGCCAGGGACCATATCCAAGATACAAATCTAGATGCTAGTTCAAAACTGAAACACGCAAGTATTTTGGGTTGTCAACACCTTAGGGTTTGGTTTATACTTATCTTTAACCAAAATACTGCCATTTTCGCCTGCAGCTTTAAAAATGGAAGAGAGGAAGGGAAGATACTGGTTATCTTCCTAATTGCTTCTTTGTAGCAGTCATCTGCATAGGAAATAATGCTGGGATTTGCCATGGGCTTTAAGAGAATTAGATGCTCTCTATGCACAGAAAGTCACTGGCTCTGGATGGCTAACTCCATCAGGCTATCTGGAAAATCCCAGCTAAGTAGCAACTCTCAGCAGTGCTGGGAAAAGGAAATGAGAAAGAGTACAAAGGTTTCGTGGTACGGCTAGAAAGTAGCGTCTGCCCTCAGTATGGGCAGGTACTCTTTGAACTAGAGGAAGCGCCATTTCAGAGGCTGCAGGGGAATGGACGGGCAGGGTGGCTGCAACGCACACAAGTGCATCGCAGGGCATCTCGTGATTCTCGCTGTCAGCATGTGGCATGGGAGGCCACAAACACAATTTCTGGCAGACACAGAGCAGAGAAAGCGATGCCTGGGGAGCTTTCAAGCCTGGACTGTGTTTGGATATGTGGATGAGCGACCACTACGGCAACAGCGAGGGCTGCGGTGTATCCCAGCCAGGGGAGCAAAGGCTGCAGAGCTCTCCTGCTGAAGTGCCCTAGACAGAAGGACTCCCTGCAGGTAATCAGGAAAAGCATCAGCCTCGCCATGTTTGGGGCACACTGTAAGAGGGGTCTCTTCACACCACCTTTTCTCACCTAATAGAGATAAAGCACCACTCTCTGCCAGTATGCACTGGGGAAAGAGCAGCTATCAGCTGGTGTAAGGAAAGCGGGGGACCTGCAGGTCCCGGGTCAACATTAAGGACTTTTGACCTGATCAGCGTAAACCCCAATCAGTCAATGGGTGATAAGTCTAGACCACAGTGCAAACCACATGCAGGTCTGAGTGATACGAACTTGCCAACGGTGGGGGGAACTATCAGACAAAATGATTATGTGGCCACATTTTTCAAGGTGGCTTAAACTGCACCAAAAACTACTTGGTTTTAAGAGGCTCAGTCCTTGAGCCCCGAGGCTCCAGCCCAGCCAACCACTGTGTCTATGTTAGCAACACTGAGGTGCAAAAGGAGCAGGTTTCCAGAGTGGAATGGCACTATACATCTGCTTTTTACACTATACACCTCTCCTACGAAGACAGGCTGAGAGAGTTGGGATTGTTCAGCCTGGAGAAGAGAAGGCTCCGGGGAGACCTTACTGCTGTCTTTCAGTACTTAAAGGGGGCTTATAAGAAAGATGGGGTCGGACTTTTTAGTAGGGCCTGTTAAAATGGGACAAGGGGTAATGGTTGTAAAATGAAGGAGGGTAGATTTAGACTAGACATAAGGAAGACATTTTTTATGCTGAGGGTGGTGAAACACTGGAACAGGTTGCCCAGAGAAGTGGTAGATGCCCCATCCCTGGAAACATTCAAGGTCAGGTTGGACTGGGCTCTGAGCATCCTGACCTAGTTGAAGATGTCCCTGCTCATTGCAGGGGAGGGACTAGATGACTTTTAAAGGTGTCTTCCAACCCAAACTACTCTATGATTCTGTGATTCTATAATACAGTGCAGAGGTTTACTTGGGACTAGCTCCATTCTGGTCCCATGGGCTGAACACCATTCGCAGCTGGCGAGTCTGTGCAACCCGCGGTTTAACTTCACCTGAAAGGAAGACAGCATATTCCCAGAGACCATCCTGCAATGGGAACCAAAGCAAAGAGATGACTATGAGATATGCTTCCAAAGCACAGTCGGGATTCAAACTCAAATGCTAATGTAGACTCCATACCATATGTTGCACTGCACTTAATAAGGGGTACATTTCTACCTATAAAACATGATTCAAAATCAATTCCCTATGTAATTATTTTCACTCAGGGTGGAGAGTTCATGAAAGCTGTCAATATTTTACTGTGCTGAGTGCAAAAAGAAACCTTACCACCCCTACTGCAGCAAAATCAGATTGGTTCCCGAGATCCTGACTTTCTTCTGATTCTGGACATCCTCAGTATGACCTCCCTCACGGATTCACACCTCATATGCCTACTACATTCCAGTGATTGCTGTTAAAGTCTATTTAACAAGAATAAATATTGAGCATTGCAAAACTCCATTCTTCTGAGATCTCTGTGTCTAAAAATTTACTAAACCAGAGATTTCCATCATCTTCTACCTCAGGAACTTCATTCCCTCTCCTTTAATAATCCTGATTATAGACAGCAAAGGATGCTTTGCTCGAATGCCAGAAACACAGCAGGTTCATCAGAGAAGAGTCCATCTG
Source organism: Ibidorhyncha struthersii (assembly GCA_013398815.1). Taxonomy (NCBI): domain Eukaryota; kingdom Metazoa; phylum Chordata; class Aves; order Charadriiformes; family Charadriidae; genus Ibidorhyncha; species Ibidorhyncha struthersii. The sequence continues at coordinate 49,686 of VZSZ01004249.1, forward strand.
CCTCGTCCACCATTCTCAGCAAAAACAACCATGCCACTGGAAACAGGGATATTTCTGCCGATGATGCGCAAGGTGAAAGAAAATCTCATTCATCTTTTGTTCCCCTGGGTCTGTGAGGCTAAGAGAAATAGGCAGCTGTTTATATCTGTAAGGTAAGGAGATGGGACTCAAATACAGAGAGATACATGCTCCTGTGTGAGTGTGCACCCACATAGTAAACCAGGGATTAATAGGTAAAAATCAGACCAGCTACTATTAGAGTTGCCTATAAAATAGAAACCCTTCAGCATCTCCTAAGCAGAGACAGAACTCCCACCTCCCACGCAGACTAGGTTTACCACTGACTCGCTGCAGTGCAGACAACCACAGGCCAGCGGGCTCCTGGTTCAGCAGCCTTAATCCACCCCAGCATGCACACCAGAGACCAGAGGCAGCAGGGAGTTTGCCTGCTCTCCTAGGAGCAGAAAGTAGCCTGGATGCTTCTCCCATCTGGTTCCTGGAAGGATTGGAAGAAAGGCTTCAGTAGCAAAGAGCTTCAGCTGTCTCCTCAAGATTTTTGAACAGCAGGTAGTTCAGACAGACTGCTCAAGTCCGAGGCATCTATGGCGTCAGGGTTGAACAAGAGAAGGAGAAGAAATGCTCTTTAGTGCATGGGCATGTGAAGACTTTTGAAATCTACACAGTATTTTCTCCCCTGCTGGGTTACATTTCCTAGTGAAGAGCTATCATTATATATATATATTAAAAAAAACAGCTTACATTTTCACCTATCATTCACATTTCTAAATTCCCATGTCTCCCGCACAAATGCTTACTGGTGGGACATTTCCCTCCCAAAGTTTTTCTACGTGATCACCATCATAAACAGATCCAAGAGTGTGCTGCTGATATACGATGCACAGAATGGGCAAAAGCCTTCCTGGATGTTACTATTAGCCTCTGCTACACCCCCGGCAATGCAGTGCAGCTGATGGAGCCTTCCCTACGTGCTCTAGAAGGGCAGCCAAGAACTAGGCTTAGGGACAGGTCCTAATATCTAATGAGTTTCAGAGTGGAGCTCTCTGATGCTCCTGAAGCTCTTCCGACTACCACATAAGAGCTCAGTGTGTGCCTGCATATGTATGCTTGCACTTGTGTTTCTGCACGTGATGGAGGACTTGGCTTTACAGGGGAAGGTGAGGAATATGCCCTCCTTTTCTTTCTCCTCCACTGAGAACAATTTAAGTAGTTGGATTTTATTTTCTTTTGCATTTCTTCTAGGTTTCCTTCATTTGTGAAGTCCAGAGGGCAACACCCAGAGCTCTGGAGCACAGCAAAGCCCATGCCACTGGGCTGAACGGCGTGGACGGCCGGTACATCACGCACAATACAGCTCAGTCTTGAACTGTATCAGGCTCCGTTATCTCAATCCACAGCTTCATACAGCTTTGGCAGCTCTCCTCCTCCTTCTATTTACATCTTTGTTGCCAAAGCTGCATCAAAACACCTGGGGCTTCACCCACAGCACCCCTGCTGCCTTAGCCCAGGGCTCCGCGCCCCCAGCTCTGCCAGTAGCCCTAGCAAGTACTAAGGAGACAGGGAACAGAGAAAACCCTGATTTTATCTCAGTCTTGTTTTTCTTTTTCTGTTTTCTTTTCAGGATCCTCTCCTGGATGAGTGGCTAACCGCCTAGAGCAGCTCTAACTCCTCTACGGCAGCACACCGTGCTGCTGAGCATTATTCACAGAGGATAGAAACGGGATGGGGCAAATGTAGAGGGAAGGCAAGTGGAGAAAAACAAGAAAGAGTCAGCAAATGACTGCAAACCAAGGGGTGCCAACAGACAGGAGAGGAGGGAAGAGCAGGGACGGCTCTGAGCGAGGTGTTTATCCCTTAGTGCAGTCACAGTTACCATGCAACTGGGATCAGCAGAGCGATGAGGAGGGTGCTCACCCCCAGGAAAGCTGCGAGCAGCCTCAGAGACAGCACACTGCCACCGCCACCCACCCAAACTCCCAGGGCAGCCCAACTCACTCTTCCCTCTGCACTGAGGTGCACTGAGAAGCCTCCTGCCCCGGCTGGCACCCCGGCTGGGTGGGCACACCTTTGCCAGAGCTGCTGGGGGCTCGGGGCAGGGAAGCAAAGCTCTTTTTGAAGTTCTAAGTGCCGCCTGTTTGTGGCACCCCAGCCAGAGAAAGAAACCATCAGCTGGGATG